>RJWJ010005126.1:0-70528 GCA_004363605.1 Indri indri | reverse complement strand
TGTAGCCAATTTACTCACTTACTCTGAGGTTCTTCAGACATATGTAACTGAGAAAATAAGCTATGAGGCAGGAATCCTCTCATCTCTGCACCATCATAGTTTTCGGCCTACCTCCATCTGGGTTGCAGCTAACATTGAATCTATTCCCCATCTTGAGCTCTGAATCCCATCTTCTCTGTCTTCTCCAGATCTTCACCCTAACAGTTCTCTCTCTCTCTCTCTCTCTCTGTTTCTTTCTCTCAGCGTCACTTTTTTCCTTTTCTCCTGATTAACCATCAATTTACAAAATGTGTTTTTGTCTCTCCCAACTTTAAAAAAAAAAAAACCTCCTTTGACTTCATGTCCTTAACCAGCTTCCATCCCATTTCCTTCTTCCCTTTCGTGGCAAAATATCCAAAAGAAAAATTTGGCTTCCTTCCTTCCAGGTCTCTCATCAACCCATTCCTACAGGATGTCACTCTCTGCTACTTCGATGAAATCTCTCTTGGCAGGGGTACTGGCAACTCCCACATTACCAAATGTAGTATTCAGATGTCTGCTTTTTTATTCTTGGTCTCTCAGCAGTACTGCCCACAGCTGACCGTCTCACATGTATGAAATACCTTCCTGCCCTGCTTTCCATGACACCACCTGCTCCTGGATTCCCTGCTTCCTCACAGGCCGCTCTTTCCAAGTTTCCTTCCTTGACTGTTGGCAGCTGGACTGTTTCGAGCTCAGTCTTGGATCACTTTCTCTTACCTATGTATACTCTCTCCACGAGACTTTTATTAATATCTGGTTTTAAAAAATATATAAGTATGCCGGTAGCCCCCAAATTCATGCCCAGCCCTTGACTTAACTCTGGTCTTCCATAAACTACTGTCTACTTGACATCTCCATTAGGATACCTAGCCTAGATTTAATCTAAATCTACAGTATGCAAAGCAGAACTCTTGATTTCTTGACAAAGCGTATTTCTTATTTCAGTGATAGCTTTATTGCCCCTCTATTGCTCAAGCCAAAGTCCTAATGATACATCCTTGATTCCTTTGTTTCCTCATTCCCCAAACTCAATCCATAAGTGAATCCCATTTATTTTACCCCCAAATTATATCCATCCACTTCTCTCTCTCCTCACTACTATTATGCTAATTCTTTATTTTTCTGCAAACCTCTATCCCAGCCGGCTCGATAGGAGTGACAAGAGCAGAGAGTAGGGCAGAGACATTTTTGGGTAAGGCCTTATAGATCAGGTAACAAGTTTGATTTTATTCTAAATTTGATAGGAAACAACTTGGGTATTTTTAAGTAGAAAGTGGCACAATGTATTATTTTTAAAGATCTCTTCTAAATGCCATGCAGAGAATGAGGGACACATTGGAGTTGGAAAGGAATGCAGTAAAGGAGTGAGTGAATGTGTCTCCGTACTTACAGAAGCCGATGCTTTCCTGTGTTAGCACTTCGACCAGGGGCACATGTAACTGGTACGGCTTTTGTTCAAGAGACAAATTTTCAAGTGAGGTTAAAGTGAACATAGAGTCTCATAGTTCACTCTGACTTGATACTAGAAGTTAAAGCAGGTCCCTTGGAATGCTTTCTGACTTGATATTAGGAAAGAATGACCAAGAAATGGAGTTTTTGTTAACATGAGATTTAGTGCTAATGATTTGGGGTGGGTCTAGTAATAACATGATCTTGACTTTAAAATTATTGGCTGGAGTACAAGTTAGAGAAGGGACAGTCTTTTTTCCTTTAGGACTTTTGTAATTTCTGTTCCCTTTATCCATGTTAACGCGTATGTTGAATATTCAAGATTCATGAGGTATGATTAAAAATTAGCTTTGTTTTTATTCCCCTCTCTCCCTTTAAGAATGATCAGGAAATACTTCCCTTGCCTTGAATGAAAACTTGGATCATTGTATGAATTTTCTGTTACTCCTAGGTAATAAAAACTTCTAGGGTTTCTTTAAGTTACAAACATATTGTCAATTTAGTTATTAAAAGTACCTAATTTTATGTAGCAATTATAACTCTGAATTTGATTTAAATCAAATTGAAGTTAAATCTCCCTCATCTCTTGGGTATGCTGCATTAGGAAGCCTGAGGTCAGGAGACAGGTGGTTTCCTTTTCTCACCCCATGATTGCGAAGTGTCAAAAAGCCATGGGAAAGAAATTAATAGATGTAAACACATAAAAACTTAATTCATTAAACATTATTAAACTATGAAACATAGCATATGTAGGGGAGGGGAAGTTGTGAAATGTTTCCTATGAAACAATTGTTTGGAAAATCAAAGGATAGCTAATTTCATAAGTGGCTTTTGTGACATTGTGGCTAGAAGTTAAACCAGGTCCCTTGGAATGTTTTCTAATTGTGTATTTTCTCCTACGACTTTATGAATAAAAAATTCGAATTCATTTTGTTTAATTCAAGGTCATTGACGGGATATATCAATTATGTGTTCTGTCAAAAAAATTTCATTAGACAAAGTAAAGTCCTTTTTGCTAAGTCAATGTTAATTTTAAATTTGACAGGTTACATTTTCAAAAGAGATTTAATTCTCAAACTAGGTACTATTTTCACCATATCTTACTGATGTCTTTCATATGATAATTCACCATTCATCTCTTTTGAGTAGTTCATATAATCTGGTAAACTAGTTAACAACTAATGTCAGTTAGTAGTTGAGAAACATGTGGATTTGGAAAACAAATGGTTACAATCTTATTTATTTCATGAATTTTTTCCTGATCCAAATCCTGAAGAAAAGGAATAGAATTTCTTTGTAAATTCAATGACTTGACTTTGTATTTTGGTCCAAAGCTATGAGCTATTTGCTCTAGTTGTAGCCAATTAATTACAATCACTTATGAGACTTGATTAGTTTTTTAATGTGAAATGCCATAAATTGATTCAAATACTATTATATTGCTTATCTATTTAGAAACATTAATTGTTTTTTGAATGATTAATTTCCTGGCAATCTGGTTTTAGTGCTTTACAAATCCTCTCTGTTGGAACGTAACATGCAGTTTAAAGGTGAAAGCTCATGGAATAAGCCCAGAATTCGATGTATGAATCTTGACATACACCAGATGTGCATTTCTATCACATTGGCACCAAATATTTTTGTATATTTGAAAACTAACCACAATTTTAGATTACTTGTTATGTTAATGGACTTTATCACTCAATTTAGAATTTTGCTTTGTTTATATGTTTTGTCAACAGGTTGCTTCAGAGATGGTCATCATTATGATGAAGGATCAGTAATTAAAGAAAACTGCAACTCCTGGTAATGAATTTAAGTGGCACTTAACTGAATTCTACTGTCTGTGTATGTTTTCTTCAAACAAAAGGAATATTTGTGAAACAAAACACACATTTAAATACATATAGGCAGAATCATATGTCATAAAACATCACATATTTGGAACTTTTTATAAGCATATTTAACTTTAATGAATCTCGAAAATTTAATCATGAATATATCTTTTAATGCTTGAGTTGGATGTTCTTGATAATGAAACTTTACCATACAGCAGACCTGCATTAAATGTACCTCTTTTTTTTTTTTTTTTTTTTTTTTTGAGACAGAGTCTCACTGTGTTTCCCGGGCTAGAGTGCCATGGAGTCAGCCTAGCTCACAGCAACCTCAGACTCCCAGGCTCAAGCAATCCTTCTGCCTCAGCCTCCCGAGTAGCTGGGACTACAGGCATGTGCCACCATGCCCAGCTAATTTTTTCTATATATTTTTAGTTGTCCGATTAATTTCTTTCTATTTTTAGTAGAGATGGGGTCTCGCTCTTGCTCAGGCTGGTTTCGAACTCCTGAGCTCAAACAATCCGCCCACCTCGGCCTCCCAAGAGTGCTAGGATTATAGGCGTGAGCCACCGCGCCGGCTGTACCTCTTAATTACAAACAGTGTGATATACTACAGGCAAATTTTTGAGTGCAAAAACATGCTACTTTAAAAGGATTAATCTAAAAAAGAATAAAAAATAAAAGGATTGATCTGCAGAAAGTTTCCAAATACAAGTATATTAATCTACTGTCCAAATTGTCTTGCGTTTTCAAACTTAAATGAATATGTGATCATATCATTTATTAATTGCCTGCAGCAGAGGATAAGAGCATATTGAGGGGTGGCTAATGTATGTTTTCTGATATATTTTTCTTGAGAATCAAATAGCCATATGGCTATCATTAATTTTAAAAATTATGTTTTATGTCTTAACAATGTGCAACTCTTATTACTAATTTTGAAATATACACCATAAAGGCCACACTACTTTTGTAATTGTTGTATCTTTGCAGCACATGCTCAGGACAGCAATGGAAATGTTCCCAGCATGTATGCCTTGTTCGCCCAGAATTAATTGAAAACATCAATAAAGGAGACTATGGGTGAGAGAAATCTTGCTCTATATGCTTCTTGGCACACTCATTTATTCCTCAGGTTTCAAACAATGTATTGACTGTCTAGAAATGGTCATTATTTAAAAAGCAAGAATGGAAGAGATATGGAAAAGGAGATAGAAAACAAGTAAAATTGGAAGGCAAACATTAAGTAGTTGAAAATTAAAAGGCACAAATGAAAAAGAAATTTAGAACATAGTCATAAATTATCTAGGAAAGAGCAATGTCATGTGTAAGTAAATAGAGTGGAGGGAGCTTTACTTTGGATAAGTATTTAGTTAAAATCAGGAAGTCAGCAAAATTGATTTATTCATGATAACCATCTTTCCCTCTGCTGCTGTCCCAACCATGCCAATCACATGCTTAGCCACCCTGGGTAGAATATGACATTAAAAGGAAAGCGTCTTGATGATCCCCCAAATAACAAGTCAATCTAGAAAACTTCACTGAAATGACTGATAAGTAGCCAATTTTACTCACAGTCGAGTCAAAAAACAGGTGGAGGCACTTTGCTTTGCTAGCAAACTAAAAATGGGATGATTGACACTTAAACATTGGAAATACCTGTGCTCTTCTACGGATTAATAAATTAGGTGGCATCTCTGCTTACATAAAGGAATTAGGATGCGGGAACCCAACACCGACTTTCTTTGTAGAACTGAAAGAAAGATAAATAGACTGGCTGGTATCTGCCTCAGGATTTCTTCACTGCCATTGATCAAATCTCTATATACCCTTGTTAATATCTCCCACATTCTGCAAAAGACTTCACATAAGAAGATCTATTATCAAGAAACTAGAAAAATGAAACAATCTTGAGACGTAATTTTTAAAAATAGCAATACCATTTCCTTCCACAAACAGATGTTATGTTTCCCAGCACAGTGGAGACACTGACTTTCAATGTATCCAAAATATTTTCTTGGAAGTCACAAAATATAGAAAGTCACATTTTTTGACATTAATATTCTTAAACCATTCTCAATTCCTCTGTGTGTGTGTGTGTGTGTGTGTGTGTGTGTGTGTGTGTGTGTGTGTGTAGCCAATATTTTAGGTGATAACTTGATGACATTTTAAGTATTTCTAGGGAAAACCAATTACAATTTTCTGTGGCTAAATTGTATTTAAATCACTCAAAGAACATGAGAGTATGTGTCATCTTGAGAAATTATCTGAATCAGGTTTCTAAGAGGATCCAATTGCTGGACCTAATTAGCACACATTTCCAAGAAACCGTAATCACTGTTAGAGAATACATGAGAAACCACAGTCTAAAACAATGTGGTAAGAAACTACACTTGAATACAGAAGTTGTCGGAAATGCTCCCTTCCTTGGCAAGAAGAACTTTCCACCACTTGTTTATTTTGAGCATACCATAGGACTAGTTTAGAGGCATGGGCTTTGCATTTTAGTAGCAAACATTAAAACATTACTTGACTTTAAAAGAGTAGAAAAAGAACTATAATTGGGGCAAAAGGAGACATACACAGACCAAAGAATAAAGTTAAATAAAAGGAACAAACTATGAAGAAAAGAAACAAAACTAAAGCTATTTACCAGGGGAAAAAAGAGAGAAAATCCTTGAATTTAAAAGAAAGTTCTAATTCGGAGCTATTCTTTCTTTATGATGCCCCAATTGTTTTCATAATACAATATCTCGTTCAATATTTATTAAGTGCTTTTAGAAATAGCCTACATACAAATATATAACCTTTGCTTTAAAATATTTCTTTCCTGAATCTTGGTAGTATTTTAGATCCAAGCCTTTATTCATTCTACATCATGTACTTCAGTGCTCTTTTATTCTCTGTATAATTTTGCAGTGCAACTAATTGACATCAATAAAACACTTGTTCCACTTGTGGCATTGCTGAGGTTACAAATAAATAATTTCTGTCTTAAAGGAAGTTACCGTCTTGTTGAGGAGCCAACATGTCATACCTTTAAAAAAGAATTTCCAATGACAGGGCAGAGTATAAGTCCCAAATTAGTGACACAATTAATAATAGGCAAGTTAGTGGAATAAAGGGAGATACACAACTGTTTCAGTTATCTGCTGCTGTGTAACAAAACCATTCCAGAATTTAGCAGTTTAAAACCACAAGCTTTTCATTTGTTCACATCAGCAATTTGGAATGGACTCAGCTGAGGCTTTTTGGCTATTCTCTTCTAGGGTTATGAGTGTGTTTCTAGACATCTAGAGCCTCCACTGGGGCTGAATTGTCTGGGATGGCCTTATTCCCACGTCTGGTGGTTGGTGCTGGTGCATCTCCAGCAGGCTAGCCTTGGCTGCTTCTCATAATGATACTTCTAATAGGGCATAAGTGGAGGCAACACAAGTCCTCTTTTGAGACTTATGCTTGATAGATGCCCACCATCAATTCTGCTGCTTTCTATTGTGCAAAGCAAGTTGTAGGGCCAGTGCACATTTAAGGGTTAGAAAAATAGACTTCTTGATGGAAAGTGCTACAAATAATTTGTGGCCATTTTTAATCCAACACGTCTCCACTTGATTTTTCTTATAAACTCAAAATCTAGTTTGTTGGATAAGTTTGCCTTGATTTCTCACTTGATTTTTTTGAAAATCAGCAAACCCCAAACCGAAAGGATGAACTTCTACCAATCCTTGGTTACGGGCATCTCTCTCCATCTGGCCAACCAAGCCAGAAAATTTGAAGTTAGTTTGACTTTTTTCCTTCCATTTCACTCTCAGCTACCAGGTCTTGCTAAGCTCCACACTCAGAGTTTCTCTCAGATATTTATTTCCTCCATTACTAAGCTATATTCTAGCACATTTCTCTGTCTAGCCTAGTTTGCAATGACCTTCTTTGTCTCTCTGTTTCCAGAGATCCTCAATTGTACTCCATCGGTTATGAAATATAATTATCCTCCTTAGCGTAAATAACTCCTTAGCCCAAATGTTCCTTTATTAACTCTTGTTTTTTTAACTTTTCAGCCCATGTGTCCCTGTCCCCTCTCATGGTTTAAGCATTTAACTTATCTGCCATTCCCTAAATGTGCCACCCAATTTCAAACATGCATGCTTTGCTCTAGTTGCCTTTGTTTCGAATAAATGCTGTCTTCTTTTCACCTCTGGCTGCCAAACTCATTCTCATCTTTCCAGACTGAACACTAAATTCACTTTCTGTAAAAAATATGCCAACTCCTTCAGGCAGAGCTATGTGTGAATCTTCTGCTCTGATCATATTTTGACCTACTGCTAACAAATGACTAGCATTGAAGTCCTTTCTATCTTTTTAGTCTTTGTTAGGGTATGAGCTTCTTGAGTACAGAGAAATGTATTCATATCTATGTTTCCAGTGTTTATCAGAGAATGGGATAAATTATGAAAGTTCAATAAATGATGAATTGTGTTAAAAGGAAAGTTATAAGTCTAAGTCAAGGAGGATGGTATAGGGTAGTAGTGCTTTTCACATTTTTTTGAGCATAACTCACAGTAAAACATACATTTTACTTTGTTATCCAGTACATACAAATATGCACGCACACGGGGGATCAGGGGAGAGAAAGAAACAGTACTTACCTCACTATTACAATAAACTCTACTATTTTCTATCCTATCTTCTCTTTTATTTTTTAAAAATGCTCATCCCTGCTTACTAAATTGAGTGCTTAATTAAATGACCTATGCCCTCGGTCTGTGTTTGAAAACTACTAGGGTAGGCCACCAAAAACATACTTTACTGATATCACAATTTTGCCCAAGACAAGTCCTGTTAGTCTCTTGAATTATGCTACAATATCTAATATATTCAGAGGTTTCCTTATTGAAATTCCTTGGGTAATACAGATTACACTTTAAATTGTAGCTGAAAGTTGCTAAATATTTTATGAAAAGATCATATTAAAGAAAAGTGTTAACTTGCAGGCAAATTATTGAAAATTGACTTGTACTTTCAATCATGCCTAAGAACCTATCATATTATAAACAATTTTGGTGATAAACACAACACAGGATAAAGTTTAGGTTTGACTTAAGTACTGAAGATACATTGCCCTCAAGGCGTAGATAATTCAAAAAAGCAACAATTAAATTACTTTCCTCTTTCTCATTTTTCATTTACTGTCATCTCTTAAGGAATTTTTCTTGTCTTCAAATTTCAATATTAAATTTTGAAAACAAAGTTTCTTTTCCTAGGAAGAACAAAAAATATGTCTCCAGAAAAATATGCACTTTTTGTTACCTAATTTCACATCAGTTGACTTTATATTATTATCGATTATTGAACATTTCACACATATTAACTCATTTAATGTAAGATAGGATATTTCAATATCTAATTAATTAGCACTGTTGTAATTTTCTTAAAGTATAACTATTTTGTTCTCAATTTGTCATGCATGCTTCTTTTTACCTGATCAACTTCTTTTCAAATCTAAATTATAAAGAAAATAGATTACTCTATTTAATTTATAAGTACATTTCTGTATAGTCAAGCAGCTTTCTAAAATGCACTTAATGGCAGTTAAAGGAAACTGCATATATTGGCCTTATTACCACTTAATCCTTTTAGAATATGTAAAGATTTCGTATGTTTTAGTCTATATTGATATGGCCTTATGATCATCATATAAGTCATTGAAATAATTGAAATGGCCCTAATTTAGGAAGAGTGTTTCATAGCCTTGTTTATTAAAGTAATCATATATAAAGAATAGCTAGCCTACAGTAATAGTTCCCATTTTGTGACATTTGCTGCTGAATAATTTCAGAAATATAAATGATAATGTATTTACAAAAGCGATATCACATAACCTGTGTACATTTTTCTCTTTCATTTGTAAGGCAGATGGACAGCACAGAACTACAGCCAATTCTGGGGAATGACTTTAGAAGATGGTTTCAAATTTCGCCTGGGCACCTTGCCACCTAGCCCTACGCTTCTGAGCATGAATGAAATGACGGTAAGTGTTCTTTCTGAGTCATGTATGTGTATGCATTTGTGTAGGCGTGTTCATATGTGCTTTCAAAGTAATTTTTAAATAACTAGAATAATGAGTTTGAGCTTGTAGAGTCATAATTTTGTCGTATAAATCCAAAATCTTTTCACAAAATGGTTGTTACATCCGTTAAATGTCTCGTGTGGGCTTTGAAAGTTCGCTATGATCAATTAGACATTGTTTTCTTTAAGAGTAACTGAATGCCCGTATACATTGTAATGATTTCACAGAAATACAAATTTCTGATTGTAGGTTGTTCTGTGTGCCAAAGCTTCGGCAAGTTATAGTCCTTCTCCTTCTTCTTCTTCTTCTTTTTTTTTTTTAACTGAACAGTTATTTTGTGAAGTCATCAAAACTTTGATGTCTCTTGGCTCTTGGAATATCCATTATTACATGAAATAAAATGGTAGCTTTAGACATGTATGCTATGATGATTAGTAAAGGTTTGTCTGTAAAAATCCTCAAAATTTCTGTTAAAAAGGATATCTTCAAGTTTTGCTGGATGACGTGGCAAACTTCTTTGTAAAATTTTATGCTTTGTACTATTGCACTGGTTTTCCCTTTCATTTTTAAAAGGTGTTATCATCTGGTAATAGGTATCTTGCACAAAGAATCTTGTGCCTCTTTAGTTATCACGAACCTCTTTCTCACAGAGCTGCAATTTTACCGCCCAGCATGAGGTGTTTCTCAGGCACATACAGTCTCCAGTTGAGATGTCGACTGTACTCAACACCTGTCACTAATGCCTAGGGCAGAGTCGGCTCTCAGGCGTCCGGACTGTAGCCTGTCCCCTCCTCAGTGAAGACATCAGGTTGTGGTTGCCTGGAAGCTCTCTGCATCTCCAACAAGCAGGGTGGTTGTTTGCTTTTGGATGAATGTAAACCCATAGGTTTCTCTTTAAATATTTAATGCTCTTTGCTTTTGTGAGATGTAATCACCTGAGTTATTACTCTAATTCAAATTGCAGCAATAGGGCTTGCTAAATTATAACTAGTATCAGAGAAGACAATTACTAACGTTTATTGAGTGGTTGTGTGTTAAGCATTTGAGCACTTTTATACATTACCTTATGTAATTCCAATAGCAGCTTTATGTAGTGAGTGCTATCATTATCCACATTTTAAAGACAAGCAAATTGAGATGGAAAGGGGTTAAGTTACACTGAAATTGACAGAGGTTAAGAGCCACCACCGGATTACTTAAATTGCAGAGCTAGAACATCTGAAAAATCTCTCACCCAAAAGGTCAGTAGAGTTCCAGTAGAGTCAGTTAGCGTTGGCCAATTCAGGTTCAAAGTAGCAAAAAGCCTTTTAATCTCTTAACCAGAACTATTTTTTTTTTAAATTATCAGCTTAGATGTATTTTTGGATCTTTCCTACAATCAGTAAAATATAAATCTTTAGAGATATGGCTCAGATTTATAGTTTTTAGGGACCAAACTATAATTATCAACTTGAACAGAGTCATTTTTTCTCCCTAGTTGTTTTCTTTTTCACTTTTGTCCCCACCCACCTGGAAAAAAAATAGGCAGCATTATTTAAAAAAAGACAGCAGTTTATCAGATTGCTCTTTCACTTGTTTTTATTGAGGGCCAAACACTCATTTAGGTGTCTATGTACATTTCCTTGAAATTATTTCTAACATTTCCTTCTTGAACTTCAGTTTTTGCAGTTTGGAATATTTTATATTCTAGAGAAAATGAGGTACATTTCTTTTCCAAGTTTCTACTTGCCATCGCAAAGAAAAGGAAATCTAATTCTAAATTATTTATTGGCTCCTGGGGATTTGTTTGCATAAAAGTTGCTGTGGTGATATTTAAATGAAAAATCATTATGACTACTACTTGGGGAGAATTTAAATTACCTTGTGCTATGAGTTAATGTAATACAGTTACAACTCCTGGAATGGCCAAGTAATTCCAGGATTGAAATAAGGAAAATTCAGCTGAACCAGTGAGAGTTCCATTACCCACTTAAGAAATGTGAGGAGGAAATGCATCTTCTTTCTAGGGAATAGTAGTGTAAGGACTAAGTTTCTGAGTGTTGGAGAGTTGTCCCAATATTTAGTTAGGCAGAAAAGAATTAGAAATATAATAAGTATTTCTAGGAAGAACATGAAGTCGATATGAACTGAGTTGAACTTGTAGCTATAGCAAGAAATAAAACTGGGTTAGTTCTTAGCCTGGTAACTACATAGAAAACACCCAATCTATGATATCAAACTTCCTCCAAGTACAGTGAAAAAGAATTCTTTTTGTGAGTATGCTTCTAGATAACTGATTTTTCCCCTATTTTTTTTCCCAACATTTTTTAAAAACTGTTTTTATTATTTATTTATTTATTTTGAGACTGGGGGTGGGGGGAGTCTCACTTTTTTGCCCAGGCTAGAGTACAGTAGTACAATTATAGCTTACTGCAGCCTCCCACTCCTGGGCTCAAATGATCCTCCCACCTCAGCCTCCTGAGTCACTGGGATTACAGGTGTGAGCCACCACACCCAGCTAAAACCGTTTCTTAATGTATAATGGACTATAAGACAGGCTAGGCAGCTGCCAACAGTGGTATGATTTCAGGCATACTGAGAAAATTCCCTGCACCTCCACCCCCAAATATCTCTATCTCCTTGGCCACATTGCCTGGATAAGAGTTGGGATTCATGGAATTATTTTCCCTGAGTGAGAAAGATGAGCCATGAGTCATCCCAGATTCCTGGGAAAGCTCTTCCCTTCCTTGGCTGGTTTCCTGGCTTTGTTCCTTAGCATAAGTCATTATTCCCACAATGTGTCTACTGAACATGAGTTAGAGGAATGTCAATATTCCATGATCATATAAATGTGAAAAATCTGTTTAACCTATATGAATTGGTTCAATCCAAACAAATTTTTCCAGAATGCGGTTAGTAACAATGAGGAATAGAAATATGTTGATAGTGGGAAATTCAAAAAAGATAACTTGAGGCTTTAGGAGGGAGGAATTCTTGGATGGCAATCCTAAGTGAGGGCAGACAGAAAGAAACATAAACTTATAGTTCTCACCAGGTACAAGCAGAGGGGGTCAGAGGAAGTTAAAGAAGGGAAAGGAAGAAGGCTGTGGGGCACTGCCTAGACTGTGCATCTCCTGGCGAAGAAATAGAGGAGAGTCCCTCCGTGAGTTGATGCAGTCTTGAGGGCACAGGGCTTGACAAATAGAAGCTTCCTTTCAGGGAATTAGAAAAACAACCCCTCCGAACAGAAATAGTGATCTACCAAGCCAAAGGGCTTGGCAAGCACAGCAAAGGATGAATTCCAGCCTCTACTCGAACTTTGAGCTAGGCTTCCTGGGACAGCTCCCAACTTGCAGAACGATAACCGTCCCATCTATGATCAAATGAATTTGTGAAATGGTATGTTATATTTTTCTTCTGAAGATCTGCACTATTCATTAGTGTTAATATATTGCAGATGCTGAGAATGCTTATTGTATTAATGGGCTTTTTTTTTCACCCAATGTTTCCTAAATGTACAAGATGAAGACCTTTTTCTTTTCTTCTCCTTCTTTTTATGTTTATAATAATTATTGATATTCCCCAGGATTTAGGTTCTACACAGAGCATACTTTAGGAAATACTGACTTAAGCTAGATATTGAGATAAGAGTGCTGGAGGGAGCAGAAGTGTATTCTGGGGAAAAATAGAACTTTCTCAGTGTCTCAGAAAGAAAACAACAGAGGCAACCAATTATTATGACTGTATGCAAAACTGTCATTGACTGAGGTCCTTTTGAGCCAGCAAGAACGTTGCAGTTGAAGTCATGTCAAAAGGCGTGTGTAGCCAGTATGTTCGCTCCTGTGGTAGCATTCCACACATCATGGACAGCGTGAGCTCTGGGGCCAGTGTGCTTCAGTCTTCCAGCCCAGTATCCTTTTCCATAAAATGACATACTGCTGTGCGAGTCCATGAAGTGCTGAATGAGAAGTGCTTATGAAATACTCAGACTATAGTGAAATATTAAATAAATGTTGTTATGTGATATATAAAGTTGTTCTTTTTTTTTTTTGAGACAGAGTCTCGCTTTGTTGCCCAGGCTAGAGTGAGTGCCATGGCGTCAGCCTAGCTCACAGCAACCTCAAACTCCTGGGCTCAAGTAATCCTGTTGCCTCAGCCTCCTGAGTATCTGGGACTACAGGCGTGAGCCACTGTGCCTGGCTAATTTTGTGTTTCTATTTTTAGTTGACTGGCTAATTTTTTTTTGGTAGAGATAAGGTCTCGCTCTTGTTGGTCTCGAACTCCTGACCTCAAGTGATCCTCCTGCCTTAGCCTCCCAGAGTGCTAGGATTACAGGCATGAGCCACTGTGCCTGGTTCTAAAGTTGTTCTTTTTCCCTTGTGTTAACCTAGGGAGAATAGCAAGGCTCTGAAACAGGTCAATTCTGCAAAGACTAAATTATCCAAACTTTCATTATTTGGAGAATTTTATTTCAAAAAGAAAAGTATAGCCCTGGATTTATTGGCCCTGATGGAGTTTATAGATTTCTGGTGAACTTGAAAGTTCTTCCACTATGCTCTTATAACAAATCAAATCATGTCATATCAAATCAAATCAAACCAACTCTGTACCTGATTGGTTTTCTAGACACAATGTTCAAGTGCTTTTGAATTTGGGGGATAGCTCCCAGAAGCTTCACTGTGTTATATCCTAATTATAAATATGGAAAATGTTTTGAATGAAAAATACTATTTTTACACAGAAATGTGAAAATTGAGTTCATTTTTGTAGTTGGCTCAGTTAAAATTTGTTTCGTTATTATTTCCGTTTATTCCTCAAAGAGAATAATTAGGTTACTAAAGCTAGCACAGAAGTATAGAAATATTAAGAAGGCTGGTATAGCATTTAAAACCTGTAGCTATGTTATATAGCATCAGATTAAGTAAAAATGTTCTAAAATTGTTTGAGTCAACCTCATCATTAACTCATACAAACAACTTTTCTCAGTCATCCAATATAAATGAATATTTTGGCATTACTTACAAAGAAAAATAATGTTATCATTTTTCCATGGTTTTTTGGAAATTAAAGTGAAATAATATTTTATATATCATATGATAGTTTTTAATGTCACTGATCTTTGAGGTGAGAAATGAAAAACTTACTTAATTATCTGGATAACACTTTATCATTGTCTCTATAACACATAGCAGGTAATTGAATTTATTCTCTAGTTATTAGTTACAATAGGAGGAATTTTTTTTTTACTTACTGAAATATATTTCAATGATAGCAGCTATTGAGGCATGAGAAATACCTTTGGGAAAATCCAAGTAAATACTTCCAAGTTTAGTTTTTACTGCTCATAGATCATGAAGATTTTTGATCTGACTAAGAATAAGCCTGAACAAACAATGTCTGAACAAACATCTTGACTCCCAAAACACATCACCTGTATAAACAGAAGCCTCTATAGAATCCAAAACGGTGACTATGAAAGCAAAAAAAAAAAAACAGTTATATAGTTAAGTACTTTTATAATATTGAACAAAAATGACCATTTTTCCCATAAAATTGATATTTAGCTCCCACAGTCATGAACATAAGGCATATGGCATCAGGCTTTCCAAACGCAGTAAGTGCTAATGGTGCCACAGAAGAGGGCACAGCCAGATGTTACTGTGGACTCTATGTTTAAGTACGTATTTCCCTGAGCTCATCCGAGAATCTTCTTGTCCATGTAGGAAAAAAGCCAAGGACAGAATAGTATCCTGGTTGTTCTTGCTGTCACTGAATTAAGAATTTTAAAATTCAAAGAGCATCAAAACATTGACTTATGTTTCCTCAAGTCTCTTTTGTTTCCCTGTGTCCCTCCTTTCCAGAATGGAACCCCACATCCTTTGGTGAACTTTAGAAAATATATATCCAGCCTCACTCCTTATTCACCTGCACTTGTGGCAGAATGAATGTGTTATGTTTCAAATCAAGTTTTTCAGGTTTTCAATTTTTCTCTCCTAGCCGCAGTCTGATGCAAAGCACTGTGGTATAATTGAACATGACTTGAACAACACAGTGGGACTGAATTGATCCCTGCAGGACAAATCTTCAAAAAGAAATGTGAAAATTTACTTTTTCCCCCTCTGTGAACAAATATTTTGGGCTTCTAAAAAATAGATTCCTGAAGTGATTTTGTATGTTGATATAACAGGCACCTACTCTCTGGCCTCCACATGTCTGGGTCTGTTTTGTTCATACTAAAGTATGTCCCATAAGGCACCAGTTTATTGATCTGCTTCACAATAAAAAATGATATGAAATAAAATATTTTGCATTTGGCCAAATTATGAACATTTAAAATAATGAACATTATTTCTACTTTTTAGAGCCTCACATACATTAGCAGTTTATACAAAATATTGTAGTGAAGGCAAAAATCTAATTTTCAAAACCAGTGTTTCTTAGACTTGTTTGATTAAGCAACTCATTTTGTAATCATCTATTAAAATTCCTCAGAACTAGTGTTCTAAGGAACTCATTTTAGAAAATATCATAGTTCATCCATTTCCAGATGCACATTTTTTTTTTTTATTTTTTAACACCTCCGAAATCAGGATGCTTTCTTATATTTGATGATGTCTTAGGTTCAATGAAATATGGCATTGCTCTAGCAGCTTTAATGATAATTATATATGCTGTATTACTTATAATTAGGCTCAGCTGAGAGTGACAAAATTCCAAAATGACAGTGGCTTAAATAAGATAGAAACTGATCTCTCATGAACAATCTGGAAGTGAATGGCTCTGTGTTGGAATTGCACTCTATGGTGTTGGATACCCAACACTCTTGTTTCTCCAGTGCCCATGGCCTGTATTTCCAACGTCATATAATGGGTCGACACGACTGCTCTATGTCCATCTATAATGCCCAAATTTCTGCCAGCAGGACAAGACAAAAGATCATGAAAAAGGAGTAAAAGTCAAGTACCAGCTGTCTCTTAAGGAAAGTTTTCAGAAGCTGCCAAATGATACTTCTGCTTAACATCCCATAGGCCAGAATTTAGTTATATCAGCCTGGGGGGTTGTGGGGAGGGAAATGTAGTCATTTTTCTGAGCCTCCATGTGCTGAGATAAAAATTCTATTCCTATGAAGAAAGAGGAGAACTGGAAAAGAACTAGCTCTACCTGCTGTAGTGCAATCACTGTACATATTTATATTTATAAGAAGTAGATCGCTAAAAAATTACTCTCTATATAATTAGTAACTAGAGAAATATCAAAGAATGGCTATTGAAAAGTTAAGGCATAAAGGCAAATATTGTTGAAGATGAGAAATTAATTTATCTATTACCAACCAGAAAATTAGCCCTTTCCTCCCCAGTATCTAATAGTTCAGGAGTTTCTTAGTATTCATGGCCACTGACCTTAGACTGTGAAGGTCAGAAGAAAATTATATTTTCTGCTGTGTTATTTCATTCTCAGGTCACTCTGATTATCCAAATTTTGGGGGTGGGGGGGAAGTGTAACTAGAGATTGAGGAGGTGATATGCATAGTGGATATTGTGTACATGTAGACTTAATAGTAAGAATGTCCAGAATTTATTCTGAGGTTCTTGAAAAAATTCATAAGTTTTTCTCAAGCCGCTCTGTGATTACATTTACATCACTCCTTTAGAAATTTTAATTTAATTAAGCACAGAAGTTATTGTAAAAAATGTTCCAGTATTTATCATTGCATTTAATTCTCATATTTGCCCACAATATCTTTAATTTCTAATTTTTAAACAGAAATCCTGAAGCAAATTTAACCTCAAATTTGGCTAATACTGATTTGGAAATATAATTAAATCATAAATAAAATTTTTTGAACATTACAATTAAAGGCATTAAAAATATCCACATGGAATAGTATAAGTTTCTCTTAAAAATAAATTTTTATCTTATTTAAGCCAATGTCATATTGGAATTTCTGTCACTCTCAGCTGATCCTTTTAATTCTTTTGCTTAATTAAGCCGTCCTTTGGCAAAAAAAAAAATAAAAAAATTAAGTTAAAAATAAATGTATTATTCATTGAAGCCAAACTTCTATTACCAGTTTCTAAAAGCTGTTATTCTGTGATGCTTATCTTTATTTACAAACTCTAAAAACCACTTTTACTTTACAGAGGAATATAGTAATTATGAAATAATTGGATATAGAATTTTCTCTGTGTTTATTATATCAGATTATCTGATATCATGAGGCAAATAAAATTGCAAGGTAATATCTGCCTGCTGGGCCTCAAATCCTAGGGGCTCATTTTTAGGAAAAGTGTATTAAATAATTGGCAAAAATGTTCATAAATCAACTTATGAATTGATCTGGCTTTGTGGCTTGGTAACTATACTTTTTAATAAAAATGCCATTTTGCTCGTTGTTTCTTTATTGCCTTATTTTATGGGGAATGATTAGCCATTCATATTTTTTTATCTTTAAAGAATAATAAAATAATGAAAGGAACAATGCATGCTGGTATTATAATTTAACTTACTGTACCTTCAGGGGAAAAGCATATTTCTAAGAGATGAAATCTACCTAATAGATATGTATCTCTTTGTTGTTACCAGATATTTATTGACTATCTCGTAGGTGCAAAACACTTTTATAGGCTTTCAAACGTGGAAGTCGAACTCTAAATAACCCAATCCTGCTGGAATGTGTTTGAAGTAAGCTATTTCTTCATTGCGTCAATAGAGCAGAGAGAAAGTATCCTAGTGATGTTATTAAATTGGAATTTTAAAGTGAGAAATTAAAATAACCACTGACACCACCTATTTTTCTGGAAATATGAGGCAACTTGGTATTATAAATGCTTAAAAGCACACTGATAAGCCAATACTAATACAATTGGAAGGTATGAATTATACGTGTGTTTCCGTCCCAGTTAGGAAGGCACTTTTGGAGAGTGAATCTATATCTCTCAAGCCATCTAATTAAAGCAATGCATTTATTTTGCTCCAACCCTAAGGTTCTGCAATGTGGTCCATCTGATGGCATTGGAACCCAAAATCACCTGGCTTTCTTGGATACTGCTCAGGAAGTTATCATGCAGGCATGCTGCATGATCTGCTTGATGTTTTTGGCACTTTCTTTCATCATCTAAGTAGCACAGGTTTTAGTAATAGCACTCAGGATTTAACAACTTTCTTATCAGGTGGTAATAGCTCTCTAAATTAAAACCTAACTCCCCCATTAAAATCCAAATTTACAAATTATTTTGGATAGACACCTCTTCAAGCAGACATGTAAATTCTAAGTGTTTCTTGCTTTAGTCTTTGAAGCTGTTATGTACTTGTCAGAAGTAATTTTTTTGCAAGGTACCAGATCAGTAACCTGACTTGTTTAATGCACAATCATAAAACTTAAATAGGTACAATTTTTATCTTTTACAGACATTTTACTTCTGCTGCAAATTATCTAATTATTTCTGATAAAGTAGAGAAATGATAGAAATGGAGCACAGTATTAAGAATTCTGAAACATGAGTCTAGTCCCATGAGTATCTCTTATTTAGTTGAGAGGACTTCTTAGCATGTCTTTTAACTTTTAAAAGTCAGTTTCCTCATTCATAAAAAAGAGATAGTAATATTTTCTCTGATTATGTCACATAGGGATACTGAGAAGATAAAATAATAAGTATTAAAACACTCTCAAAAAATGATGGGGTGTGTGTGTCTGTGAACATGTATACATGACGGATGAAAAATTAATAAATCTTTATTTGGTTCAAGCCTGATTATTTGTGGAAGTGAAAGTCATCACTTTTTAGAAAAGTTTAGGGAAAAACCAGGCTATTGTGTTGTAGATTTTCTTTGAATGACATCAACAGAGCAAGTTTCATACCATTTATTTTGCCTTCTTGGAAAGACTGCAGGAAAAATTGACTCTGTCAGAGCTTCAACATGGAGTCTTAAAACATCATGGTCTTGTATATTTGGTCAGAAGTTCGTTTTAATCTTCAAGGATTTTATAAATATCAACCAATTCACCCCAGTTGCATTTCCTAATAGCTGACATAAAATTGATATATTCCTTTAGGCTCCAAGTGTGTTAATATATAATTGCCATAAATACATCCTTTCAAAATTAATTTCACCTCAGAATCACACACATTCTCCAAAATAGAAGGGACAGAAAAGTAAACATCCTTTACAAGGACAAATTTATATAACACCATGTAGCCTTTTCTATGGATGAGCAAAATGATTCAAGATGACAGAAATATTGGCTGAAATTATTGCACTGCACAGTAACCCAGGAAATGCATTCCATGTTTTTTTCTTAAGATTTTATATTATGATATGATTCCCTAAATTGAATTGTCATTTTTAAGCAGAGTGAAATAGAAATCCTACATAACTGTACTTCATTTAGAAACTTGAATGTAGAAAATAATTTAAAAAATAATTATAAACTTTATAAAAGGGTGTGACATTTTCTTATGATGGCTATTGTGACACATTTAAGAAAATCTGACACATATGCCTCTTCTTTCTCTTTAGGCTTCTTTACCTGCAACAACTGATCTTCCAGAGTTTTTTGTTGCTTCTTATAAGTGGCCTGGTTGGACTCATGGCCCGTTGGATCAAAAAAATTGTGCTGCATCCTGGGCATTTTCCACTGCAAGTAATGAAATCATTTTAATTACTTCTTTATAACCTCCCCATTTGACCTTAGGGACTGGAACGATAATTAAAAGGTTTTTAAAAACTGAATATGTAAATATGAACATATGATCAATTAAAATAACATCTTATTCTTACTGGAGAAAGCAACCTAAAGATGATATAAAAAAATCTATTTTTAGTCTAAAAATTGGTTTTTATTTTTAGAGTCTAAATTTAAATAGATGGTGAATCAAAGGAGCAACAAAATAAAGTTGCTAAAATTTGTTTGTCTATTGAGAGTTCAGGCCAGATGATAAAAAGAGTATTAAAGTTCTTCTTCATTTATAATGTTATCTGTAATCTTAATACACATCTAGACACACCCACATAATCCTTATAATCTTTTCTGTTTATAAGATTTGCAAAATATATTTAGTTATTAAACTAATTTGGTGTAAAATAAGACTTTAAAACTAAATAATAATTGATCAAATGGGTTTTAGTCATTTTAAATAAATATATGTAAATATAAAGGTTCTGACTCAAAAAAGTAATATAACTGATGTTTTAATAAGAGTAGCTTCCAAATGAATGCTACAATTTCTCAAAAAGTATAAGGAATGCCTGTTTTACAGTTATATTCATGTAAGTTCACAAACCAAAGAAATGAATTACTCAGGTTAGCCCCAAGATTTGGTCTCCAAAACTGTCTTCAAAGGAATATTGGTTATAGTTTAGCAATTAAATAAAACATAACATGATGATGATTGGCCATTATGAAATATATTCATAAAACTATGCTCTAGGATTTGGAGGTAACTCCAAGGGTGCTCAAACAGTTTAAAACACTGAAGCACTGTGAAATAAGGCTCTTAGAGAAGCCAGCTCTGTGAGAGTGGCACAACCGGGGGCAGGAAAGTGCTGATATCTTTGTGTACATATCATTGCTCCATCTTATCAACCAGATCATTCCACAGTGCTTTGGGCAGAACCATCCTGTTAGCCATGCTCGCCTCGGGGGTGGCTGAGTCTATTAATTCCCCACTGTTGCCCACATCCCCAGTGTTCATGCTCTCTGGCTATCTGATATCCTTAATGTGTTAGGGACCCACCTTGGGGTCTTTCTGAGTTCTGTTTCAGACAAGTGGGGGGAGATTTAATCAAATAAATCGTTTGTCATTTTATGTTCATGTGGTTAATGGATTACACCCTCTAGGTAATATATAAGAATTTTGCCTTAAATTTAGGTTAGACCAGTATTTCTGAAGATGTCTAGGAAAAAATATTAGTGGTGAAATACTGAGAGCAACTTGCTAGGCTGGAGGGTACACTGTGGTGTCCTCTGCACAGGGCTAATTCTGGATTGTCCTCCTACCTAATTCACCAAAACACCAGAAAGAGGGTTTGTAAGCCTTTTGTGGTTTCAGAGGACACAGTTTTGTATCCTGTGTATTCAGTATGGTAAATCAGACTGATTTTTTTGTGGGTGTGTTAAATAAAGAAAAAAAATAAAATAAACTAAGTTCTCGTAAAGATCTAAAAAATTATGTCAGGAAGTACTAGTGACAATAAGAAAAAATATTTTTCAGAGAAACTAAAAGCTATAAAATGGAATAAATAAGACTTAAAATATGTACATATATAAAAAAGTTATATAACCAAATAAAATTCAAACTGTCAGAAGCAGAAGAGATAAAGGTGTTCGGAGTGGTGGCAGTAATACGTGTCACAGAGTCTATTTGGAGACGGAATAAAAGAAGCAGAGACAACAATAGAGCGTGTCTCAGAGGCAATGCCCTATGAAAGTTTTCAAGAAGAGAGTGGAAAACAACTGGCAGAACTGAATCATTTTTAAATCTTCTGACCTTTTCTGAATATTTCAAGTGAATTTGGACTAAACCCTTGTTGAGATTCAGAAATGTCTGTATAAGAGCAACATATTACATAACATTAGAATTTAAAACATTTAGCCTTTAGTTGAAACCTACAGATTCATAGGGCTGGAAGAGATTGTAGAAGTCACCTTTTCAAGCCTCTGGCTTTTATAAGGGAGGCCCAAATAGGTGAAGTGACTTATCTGAAGCAAAAAGACAAGAAGTATCAGAAATAATCTGAAAACCAGGTTTCTAACAACTTAACCACTATTTTTCTCTGCACTATAAAAGTATTTCCTGTATGAAAGAATAGCTATGCTAACATTTCTAAAATTTCAATTTGATTTTGAACTGTTGTGCTGAATGTCAAGGCATCAAAGAGTTACTATTTTCTTTTATGAAATACAGAATTATTTTCTTGAGAATATCAGTGGTGGTAGTATAATGCCATTTGCTCCTATGAAATATATCCTAGCACAATAATAGATGGGAATTGAGAAGGAATTAGGTTACGGATTTAACACATACTGAGCGTCTAAAACATGTCAGCAATTGCACTACAGCACTATGAATATACTGTAGTTACATAAAAACCATGTATATAGAAATACATCTGTAATTTAACTATTTTAATATGAATTATTTTAGAAAACGTCTAAATTAGCACCTTGAGAGGTTCCAGTACACTGACAATTTTGATGAGAGAAAAACTATAACTTCCATTGAGAAAAGTGAATTGGATAGCATAAAAGTCAGTACTTTGTTGCCTTTAATTAGAAGTGAAAAGAAATTAAACATCAAGAGTGAAACTGTACCGGGTATCTAATAACAAAAAAATCTGTACTGAAATGGCACTCACCCAATTTTTTTTATGATCTTATCACTCATATTAGTTTATCATAGTAGCACGATCAAAATGATGGCATGTATAAATTTTTGCTAATGGCTGACTGTTTTCCCTAGCCTATTATTCTACGAGTGCAGAACTATTAATGCGTCTTTTTTGTTTCTTGTTCATCATTGTAATTTCTAGTGCTATAGGGCCTGTTACCTAGCAGTTGTTCAACAAATGTGTTACAGAAAAAAATGAACTGATAACAACAACAATGCTGGAACATTATGTAAACAGAAGACTAGGAGGTTTAATCATAAAAAGTTAGTGTGTATATAAATATTGGTTAATAATAGTTATAATAAACAGTAGTTAAATTTATATATTATTAGTTACATATGTAGTTATATATAATATTATAGAATATATATAATTACATGTATAGCTATATAAAACCATATTATTTATAACTAATAATATTAGTAAACAATAGTTATATAGTTAATTATAGCAACTATAACTAATAATATTTCACCTTGCTCCAGATCTATGTATAAACAAGCTGAATTCTATGTCTACTGAAATAAGATTAAGATAATGATTTTCATTTTCATTCATATTATGAGCATAAAAGTATGCTACGTAGCTTTTAGATAGTACGTAAAATTGATTGATATTAATCTAGGTTAGATTAAGTATAGTCTCCCAGGAAGTTAAGTTAGATACCAGTTTAAAAACCAAGGATTCAATTTACTCCAATATATCAGATTAACATGGTTAAATTTCCAATAATATTTCTATGATCAGTTTTCTTGATTTTCTCAGTTTAATTACAATCATTTAAAAAAGCAATTACCCATGACTATATGCAAGACACCATTCTAGATGTAGGAAGTAGAAATGTAAGTAACACATGGCTCTTGCCATCAAAGAGTTTCACTTGACATATTTCTTAATGAAGAGTTCAGAAGTATATAGAACCTAAAAGGAACAAGGATCTAGGAAAGTCCTTGAAGCCAATAAGACAATGAGGCAATACTGAAACAGGACAAAAATTATAACTGAAATTATGACACAGTTAAACCGGCTGGAATACATAAATATATTCATTGATATCTGGCCTTCATTTCAAATTATACACAGTTTTGAAGACTAATTTAGGGTTAAAAAAAGGGCTATGTAAATTATTAGAAATATTATGTGCCATTTGAATATTAATCAATATTCTATTTGAAACAGGTGTGGCAGCTGACCGAATAGCAATTCAGTCTGAGGGTCGATACACAGCCAATCTGTCCCCTCAGAATTTGATCTCTTGCTGTTCCAAGAACCGTCACGGATGCAACAGTGGAAGCATCGATAGGGCTTGGTGGTACCTGAGAAAACGTGGGTAAATAGCTGCCCAAAATGTGTTCCTAGGGTTCTTATGTTGCTGCTTTGGGTTATAATGGGGAAAAAAATTCATTTCAAAATTTTTACAAAAAAATTTAGAAATATATATGCTATATCTATATAAATATAACTATATATATTATATTTAAATATATACTGTATTTGGTATCTATTGAGAGGAGAAGCTATTAGAAACAATTATTGAAGAATATATACATTTCTAGCTAAATTGATATGAATTTTACTTTTAAAGGCTCAAGTAAACATTTTCTTCTTCTTGTTCTGAGCCAAATGGTTCTGTTGAGTCCCCACAGAGGGAATAAAATAATCCATGCTGTTGATATTTCTGTTGTGCCCTTCAGTTAGTTATACAGGTTGATAAATATAATGTCAGATAAAATTAGACTAAAAATCAGAAGAATAAAATAAAGAAATAAGTTATAGTTGCCTAAATTCATCAATATCATTCATTGACTTTCCCCACCCCATTTGATGAAAAATGCCAGGTTGTATTTCCTTACAAGTAGCCTGGTACCCACACGGCATCCTTGTGTCTGCTACAAGAGCTAATCTATTTAAGAGTTGAGTTATGCAGCTAAGGAAACTGCAGCTGATAACCAGCAGTATATCATGTGTATTGTACATGTGTATTGCTCCCTTGTTGCTTGATCATCCACTCAGTGCTCTGGGTCTTCTATAGAACAGTTAGATACTATGGAAGAGTGTGTCAGATATTGATGGAAGACAATAAATTATTTAAATTTTTTTCATATGTTTTGCCTAATAAAGTGGTGCTTCAAATGGGCAACTTGGGCTGGTATCTTCCTGGTGTGGTAGTGCGTGGTTGGCTTCTGTTTAGCACTATGATAAAAATAAAAGCTCTTTAGGAGCTTAAAAATGTAAATTATCTTTGAGACCCAACTAAATCTCGTTGTATTGGTCTGCTGGGGCTACCATAACAAAATATCATAGACTGAGTGGCTTAAACAGCAGACATTTATGTTCCAGAGGCTGCAAAATCCAAGATCAAGATTCTGGCTAATTTGGTTTTTGGTAAGGGCCTCTTTCTGACTTGCACACGGCCACCTTCTTGCTCTGTCCTCCCATGGTAGAGCGCGAGATCTAGTGTTTCTTCCTCTTCTTATAAGGGCACTAATCCTATCCATGACGGCCCTACCCTCGTGAACTTATTTAAACCTGATTTCCCAAAGGCACACCTCCAAGCATCATTGCATTGGGTTTTAGTGCTTCACTGTAAATACGAATTTTAGAGTGACACAATTCAGTCCATAGCACTCAATATTTAGCAAATGTAACATATTTAATGCAAGATTTTTAAAGTGTTTGAGTGTTTTAAATCATGCTCCTTTCTCAGATTCTCATATTGTGTTGGACACTATTACATTAGCTGAACCAAACCTAGTGGGTACTTCTAGGGCCATTTCAGCATCACATATCTATAAAACCAATTCCATGATTTTTATCTCCCTTACTCTCTACCTCCTTATTCAATAGGATTATGTTAGAGTTGGAGCCAAATAAGTTTTACTTTGCTATGTTCAGTTTCAAAATCAGAAATCAGAATAAATTTCCTTGTCTTTTGTGTAATATATACATCTGATAACTTTCACTTTATTAACGTTTAATATTATATTAGTATTATACTATTTCTCCCAAAGTACCATGAATTACAGGCATATAATAATTGGAGTCTTATGAGAATACAACAATAAAAATATAAAAACAACAAAACAAAAGAAAAACCCCTTAATTCTAAAATTTATATAATTTATCAGAATATACTGTCTGGGAATAATCAAATTCATTGTCTTTTCCATATTAAATTTAATTCTTCCACATTGTATATATACAGGTTGAAGGAGCCCTTCCCCTGTTAATAATATTACCACAGAATTTATGGATGGCCACTTTTCATCTTCAGGCAAATCTATACTAAAGATAGAATTATTTATTAAAAATGGATTGAGGCAAGATTTTAAAAGTTATAATGAAGAAATAAGAGGGAGGTGGGGAAGAGTGTAATGTTATTGAGCTTCTGTGTTGGAGTCAGTCAATATTTTGAAACTTATGCATGTAAGCACCCAGAATAATTTATGAATGTTTAATTCCATAAAATTGAATTTAGACAGGATATTATGGCATTTTCCTAAATATTACCTTGGTTCTTTGCTTGTTCCTCATAGACTGGTATCCCATGCATGCTACCCACTCTTCAAGGACCAAAATGCTACCAATAATGGATGTGCCATGGCAAGTAGGTCTGATGGGCGGGGAAAACGGCATGCCACAAAGCCGTGTCCCAACAGCATAGAGAAATCTAACAGGATCTACCAGTGTTCTCCTCCATACAGAGTCTCTTCCAATGTAAGTCTAAATGGCAAGAAATAATAATGGTTGACTTTCTCCAACATGCATAGTTCTGTTGCTATTCAAACTACTAAGAAACAATTCATCTGAGTAAGTGCTTAGTAAAATTTAACTACTATTATTGTTAAAAAAGATGATTTAAAACTATTATATTCTAAAATAAATGTTACATTTTCAAGTATAAATTTGTTATTTTCTTATAGAATCCTTTAAAGACTTTCAGGTTGCGTATGATTTCTAATCCTTGTAATATTAACGGTATAAAGTATTGGCTTAAATTCAAAAATGCTCATGGAAATAGAGTTTTTAAATTAAGTTTTATAATGTGTGTGTGTGTGTGTATGTGTGTGTGTGTGTGTATATATATATATATATATATATAAACTATACGATTAAAAGCTAAGTAAAATACTTTTTCACTGACTTTTTCTGGTATTAGCTCATTTTAGCAATCTTTTGCTTTGCTCCACAAAATAATTGAAGAGGACCTACCATTGTAGGAAAAAGACTCCCTTGGATTCCAGTTTGTCATGTCAAAATCTGGGCAAACTTTACTCAATCATATCAGATTACCTAGGCCTTCTTATTTTCAGAAAATCTGAACCTTCATTGGCTCCAATTTACCTCCAGAATATAATCCGGTATTCTTACCGTGGCACATTGGCCTTTCATGAGTTGGTTCTGAGCTACTACTTTTATAGACTTCTGTCCTGCCAGCATCTACTCCCTCTACCTGGCCATAATGCTCCTGATATATATAAGACTCGTCTCTGTTCCCCAGATACACCATGCTCTTTTATGCTTCTCTATTTAGCTAGGTGATAATTCCTCTGTCCCCAGTGGTCCTTCCACCTTTCCATCTGGTAAAATGCCACATGAATGTCAAGGCCCAGGTCAAAACTTCATCTTCTCTGTGAGGTTTTCTTTGATTCCTAGGCAGGATTAATTTCCTTTTCTTTGTTTGTATACATGGCACTTTGTGCTTGTCTCTATAATAGATCTTATTATATGATAATGACATTAGTTGTGTTGTTGTCTGTCTATTCCGTCAAAACCTAAATACCTTGAGGATAGCTGCAAGGTCAGTAATTGATTCTATTTAGTGTCTGGTCTGTACTTTGTGCACATTGTGCATAGAAGAATGAATTGATGAATGCCTTGCCTCCCTACTGAGGGCTGAAACACATTGGGAAGCAACATAGAAATATCTGTATTAAAGCTACTGAGGAACATCACCGAACAGTCATTTGGGATACTTCTTATAATGAAAAGATTAGAGGTCACATTAATCCACACTGATTAAACATGATTTTAACTTACCATGATTATTTTTTCTTTGTTACCATAAAAAAGTTATTACATTTTTCTCTCCATTCCAAAATTATTATTTAGTGGTAAAAATCATTAAATAGGTACATCTTGTCTTCAGCAACTTCATTAATGCAGCATTTCACGTGAGTATTTCAAAGCATGTTAAAGAGTAAATTGCAAATGGTGAGGTCACTTTGGATTATATAACACCTAATTTGTTGTTCAACACCTAACGTTGTATACCAGCCAATAGGTTTACTATGCTCTGATAACAGTGATAATGCTCATTAATATTTTTCCCACCAGGAAACTGAGATAATGAAAGAAATCATGCAAAATGGACCAGTTCAAGGTAAGCTTGGATGAAATATGGCCTTGTTTTATTCATTCCTTTAATAAATGTTACATTGAGCTCATGTAAAAGGAGTTTAAATAAAAGAAAGAAAACTTTTGCTTTAAGAGTATTCAGAAGGTTACAAGGCTGGGTGTGGGAGCTCGCACGTGTAATCCTAGCTACTACTCAGCTCCGCTGAGGTGTAAGGATTGCTTGAGCCCGGGAGTTCAAGGCTGCAGTAAGCTACAATCATGCCATTGCATTCTGGTCTGGGAGACAGTGTGAGACCCCACCTCTAAAAACAAATAGACAAAAAAACAATGTAAAAAGTATTTATAAGGGCTCGACAGTTTTAAAATCAGAGCAATTATAGCAGATATGCTCATCTAGTAACTTCATTAACTGCCAT
Source organism: Indri indri (assembly GCA_004363605.1). Classification (NCBI taxonomy): domain Eukaryota; kingdom Metazoa; phylum Chordata; class Mammalia; order Primates; family Indriidae; genus Indri; species Indri indri. The sequence goes on along the minus strand of RJWJ010005126.1, from coordinate 42,020 downwards.
TTTATTTTCAGAACATAGACTCACTCATAAATTGAACTCTAAAATATTAATGACACATTTGATAAAAGTCTGCTGTCTTTCTAAAGTGATCATGAAGGAACAGAGAGTTAAACATGAAATGTCAAGTGATTAATTTGCAATGAAGTTCACTTTATTCATTCAATCATATTTAAGAATCATAATACATATTTTCTTACCTTCAATTTAAATGAATTAGGTAACAGATTGGAAAAAAATGAGGATTAATAGTAGAAACAAAGTAGATACTTTCCCTTTTCTTTTAGCTCAAAATAAATCACTAAGCCAGTATGATTTTTGTGTTTTACAAAGGCTTTCAATTTTGATCAATTTTGTAAGTGTGTTGCTGAGAGTAAACTAACAGTGAATAATAAAATAATTCAGTGACTTATTGTACATTGACTGATCTATAAGATATCATCTCTGATAATAGTTTCTCCCTTACCTAGTGAATTTTATTTTGCAACAATAGTGTGGATAAGGGTAAATTTACAGAATATATTTCCTATATAAACATCGCCTTGAAATGCATGAAAGAACAAATCCAATGAGGCCCAAAATGAAAATTCATGTTGTGAACACTGAATGGCCCAAAGTACATTATAATATCAGTGCAGTGGAATATAAAATAAGCAAAATTAAATTGAAAACATTTGATATATACTTAAGGAACTATTGGTCAGTTTTTGTTTTTCTGAATGCTGACCTAATCAGGATTTGCTCAATATATAGCTGGAATCATAGATTTAATAATTGTGTTGGAAGAATTTTTATTGGTCATTATCACCACTTAGCATTTATTAAAAAACTAAAACTTAAAATAAATATGTCCTGAATTTAATTTAAAAAATCCAGGGACCTTACACAAAACCCGTATTAAATGAAGAGAAGCTTTTTCCCCCTTACAGTTATGTAGTTTGTTGGCTGTCATAAAAGTAGAAGGAATTCATGTTGAATTTCCAGGTATGCTTTATTAAGTGGTGCTTGTGTGAGAAATCTGAAGGAGCACAGGCTACACTGAAAGATTCCAACTTTGAAATTTGCTACTTATATGACTTTGGGTAATTCACTAACCCCTCTGAATCTTCACATCATTGTGTTACTGTTTCAAGAGTGTCTTTTTTTCCTCTCTCTCTTCCTCTTTTTCAAATTAGTAAAAAAATTTTGTTCATAATTATTTAAAATTGAGAGCACCTTAGGTTTATTTTATGGCCATATACTTAGATGCTCATGAATTTTACATAATGAATCAAAAATAAAGAGGGAAAATTTCAAAGCAGTAAAATGGAAATGCAAATTATTCAACACCCATTTAACAAAGATTTGTTGAGAATCTGCTTCCTGACAGTCTGAGCCAGGAACAAGAGATACAGCAACAACCAAGGCAGAGCTATCCTGACCTCATGTATGGTATAATTCTGTATCATGAGTTGCTGCAGTTTTCCAAAAGTAAAATTGCAGTATAGTAGCTTATATAGTTATATGTTTGTGGGTTTATCAAGTCTGTTTTGGTGTCAGAAAATGAAGGAAGAAGTCCACTTTTGAGTTACTTTTGATGGCTTCTCACCCTTTTTCTTTACTTGGAAGTGTTTTTTAGCAATGAATAATATATTTTATTCATGGTGCTTAAAAAAAAGTTGAATCATAGGACCCAAAGGAGTCAGTAATTTTATAGAAAAGAAAACCCACTAATAATACCTTCACATTTTTTATAAATGGATAGCATTCTGGTTGACTCTTCTTGCTGTAGATGAAACACGATTGTCTGTATATTATTGCCTGGACTAACATACAGCATTTCCATCTGTCTCAGTTCAAAAAGAATGTAAAAGGCAATAGAATGCTAAATAAATAACATTGTGCATATTCTTCTAAAATCTATAGAGTTAAAAATAAGTATAGTTGATGGAAAGAGAAGAAAATAAGAGATCTGCATACAGTAGAGATATATAAATTCTTAAAGTCTTATGGGATTGTGTTTTAGAGTAGATAAAGAAGATTTAACCTCTTTTGAGATTAATTTGAACAGCATCAGTAAAAGCATGGGACACCAAACAAATAAAAAGTGGAACATTTAAAAAGTTGTATTTAACTGTGCAGTACAAGCTTTTTCTTTTTTAAAGGATCTGTTAAATGCTACTCACCTGAATTCCTATTTTGTTTAAAATGCATGTCAAACTAAGATAGAAAAGAATTGTATACAGTTCTCAAGGTATACAGATATAATCTCAATTAAAAATGTTTCAATTCATGTCTTCTAGAAGAGAAGTTTAAAGTCTTCACCCTGAATTGCCCAAGCCCTGTAACAAAGCAGCACACAATAGAGAAGCAAGCTAGGTGAGGGAATGAAGAAGAGCTTTCTAAAGTATAAGCTCTACTCTTTGAAGCATGCAACATTGCTTTAGCTCTCTGGAGCTGGGACAATGAAATCTTGTCAGAGTATTCTGTTGCCAGGGGTTTGCTTTTCCATTCAAACTCACCAAAGATAGGTTTGTGCTTACTTGTAAGGATTAAAGACAGCTTTTAAGCAAGGTTTGCTGGGCTCACCCTTCTCTGCTAGCTTAATTGGGCTTTTAAGAGGTTTCTGATGAAGCACAAAGTTAAGGGAGAAATAGCAATTGGTGACCAAGTGCAGTAGGCCTTTGCTGCAATGGGCTCAATTCTTGGTAATAATGCCTCTGTTGATTAAGGCTACACAGTGACTTAAATAATATATTGCTTAATATAATTCAATAACATTATAAATAGTATAAGCTGTTTTTATAAGAAAACAAGAAAATATTGCAACTGGTTAAATTAAGTAGGAAAGAAAATTAGGCTGAACTGCACAATCCTTGTGAGATTAGATTAGATTCAACTCCTTGTTATTTATTCATTGTTTGTCCTCTGAGAATTTCTGGAGGTTTTTAAAGATGATGTTTTAATGCCATGCCATTTGTCACATGCCACTGTTGGGTTTCATTTTAGCCATAATGCACGTCCATGAGGATTTCTTCCATTATAAGACAGGGATATATAGACATGTTATCAGCACAAATGAAGAAAACTATCAAAAGCTTCGGACACATGCGGTCAAACTTGTTGGGTAAGGCAATTTCTTAAAAAATCTTCATTTAATACTTTTGGAAAATAAAACTAAAACCAAGACTATGTAATGCATTTAGATATCAGAATTTCCCTTTGTATGAGAGATTCTGACACAAATGAAACATTATCTAAACCTGGCCACTATTTAGTCATTATTTTAAAGTCCAGTAAAAGGCTAACTCAATATTCTGGGGAAAACGAGCATTTCCTGTTTCTCACTTACCTGTGAGTATACCTTTAAGAATCTGTTCTAATGATAAGAAAATATATTACTGAAACAAATTCTACATATGGCATAATGAAGGGAAGAGTGCAATCCAAAGTGTATTATGATTTGAAGGAAAGGTTTTGAGTGGAATTACAAATGGCAGAGATTAAGCAGGAAGAAAGGGTACAGTCACCTTTAATTCAATGTAAGATTATTTTTTATTTATGTGAGAATTATGGAAATTAAATTAATCAAATTTGTGAGTAAAATACACTTATCCCTGCAAGGACAAGAAACAAGTTCAAAATGTGTTTGTTCATTGCATTTCAAAAGTAAGTAATTTCACAAACAGGACCTACTCTATAGACAGTGTGGTCATGAGACTACTCCCCCAGGGCTTCCTTGCTCTTGTTCTGACGGCCCAGTCCGCAAACTCTGTCTCATAATGTCTCACTCCAACTCAAATGAAATGCTACAGAAAAGGGTTTTCTTTTTCTTTTAAATTCAAAACACTCACTCTTCTTATTTTGCCTATATGATAAATCACTTCATTCCTACTGAACCTGTCCTTCCTGACTTAATTTTATTGAGCCTGCACCAAACAACCACACTCACAAACTAATTGTTATTGTCTTCTTACTGATTTTTGAAAGCTCTTTGAGTCAATTCTAAGGTAGGCAGACAAGTTATTGTCTGAAGTCTCTTTAATCATCATCCCTTCTTTGTTTTAAATACGCTAATATTTCCATTACAAAATTACCACATTTCTTTGAATCTAAGATACCACTAATTATATGACTTGTCTTTATTTTAGGAATGTAAAAATATGTGCATCTTAGAATTGGAAATATGATATTTCATGTTGATGTAGGATAATGAAAAACTACAGATAGCAAAAAAACTACAAATAGGAAAAAATGTATGTAAATATATGTATATGTATGTTTTCACCATCTAGAGATAACCTCTGTTGAAATTTTGGAGTATTTTTAATATATATCCTAGGTATGGGATGTTACCAGATGATTGGTATACATGACTGACAGGTGTTCTTATAACAAAGTTGCAGCTCCACAGGTGTGGATGCCTCAAAGCTTCAAGTTGCTGCTGTTTCCGGTTGTTAACTGAATTTTCCTGCAGTCCCTTCCCACTGCCTACTCCGCCCCTAGGATCTCCTGGCCTGTCTCTGCCACCTGCAGATTTGGTCCCTGCCTAACACCTATTTTACATACATTGGATTCCCTATATTTCCTATTATTGTTCTTATAATAACATTTATGTTATAGTTCCTTATCATTTCATTGTGTATGATTTTCTCTACCCCGTTCCACCTATCCATCCCTGAATCTTTATTGTGTTTGGTGTTCATTCTCCAAATGGTTCCCAACTCTAAAATATTTTTAAATGTTTTTCCTTTTTTTTGGTTGTTTTTTAAAGTCTTCTTTGAATTATACTTAGAGAATTCATGTCTGTAATTTCTTTGAGTCTATGTCTGAATTCTCCCGTTTCCTTGAATAATTCCTTTCGAACTGTGTTTTTTTAATTTGTCTTTTCCTGCATTCATTTTAGAAATTTTTTTAATTTCAGCATATTATGGGGGTACAAATGTTTAGGTTACATATATTGTCTTTGCCTCACCTGAGTCAGAGCTTCAAGCGTGTCCATCCCCCAGATGGTGTGCACCGCACCCATTACCTGTGTATATATCCATCCCCTCCTCCCCTCTCCCATCTGCCCGACACCCGATGAATGTTATTACTATATATGCACTTAAGTGTTGCTCGGTTAATACTAATTTGATCTACGCATTTCATTCTCTGACTAGCATTTCTGCTCTTTCCAGTCCACAACCTCTACTGCTCTCACCCTGACAGTCCCTCACAGTATTCCAGGAATTATTCCATTCAGCACAACCATTGAATAGTCTCTCTTCTTGGTGCCCACACGCTCTTCCTTACTTAGTTAAATTCCATGGCGAATCATTGTGATTATTCTCCCTCATGTACCCTAACTCTTCTGTCCTTTGCTTGATGTATCATATTAGCTTGGCAAAACTTCAACTCTGCTTAAATTCAAGTCAGCCCTGCTGTTGTACATCTGAACATAGCTGGAAAAAACTTGCAACTATGCTGATTTCATGTTAATTTATAAAAAAAAAAAATTTCAGGTAGGTATCTAATACTACCAGGCAACCATATTCTGGAATACTATTCTGTTTACTTTCCCACTCTTTGGGTGATTGTCCCCAAACTTGTCCTTTTTTCCTGATTCCCAAACACTTCCCTCCCCTTGTTCTTAGCTAACAACCTTGTGTTCTATTTCACTGAGAAGACTGAAACCATCAGAAAACACTTCCCAACGGCACGTGTCAGCTATCAGCATGTACTCCCTCATAATCTTTCTTCCCACCTCTTACGTAATTGAGCTATCCATGTTCCCATCTAAATCTCTCTTCTTATATCATAGACCCCAACTCCTCGCAACTATACAAAATCATGCAGAGACAATTGTCCCTTTTTATCCCCTGTAACCAATTTTATTTCTACAAACATACAAAATGCTGTTATCTCTCAGATTTTAAGGGAAAAAAAAAAAAAACCTTTCTTTTGACTCTACCTCCTCCATACCCGCTTTATATTCATTCATTACAGCAAACTCCTTGTAAGATTTCCCTGTATTCATTTCCTTCGATTCTTATCCTCCCATTCTTTCTTAAACTGCACCAGTCACTTTTCATGACCTCCTTTCTCTTCCCAAAATTATTTATTTCAAGGTTGTCAATGGCCACCACATTGCTAAATTCCAGTCAGATCCCAGATCTTCTCATCTCTTCCATCTGATTTTTCCTTATTGGCTGCAACTTTTCTGTGTTCTTTGCTGTCTTTTTTTCCCTTTCTTTTCCTGTACTTCTATACTTCTTAATGTTGGAGCACTCCAGTCTTAGGTCTTGGTTCTTCTCTTCCTTCTACTCTCACTCATTTTCTGGTACGCGCATCAGTGCCTGAGCTTTTCCTGGCTTTATGTACCATCTAAAAGCTGACATCCACTGAATTTATATCTCCATCCCAGATCTCTCTCCTAAACTCCAGACTCATACATTCCATGTCCTACTCGATGACTGTACCTGGATACTTTATTAAGGAAGTAAGTGCTTCAAATCTAGCATTTCCAAAACTGAACTCCTGATCTTTCACTTTCTACTTGCTGAATAGCATCAACTTTTTCAGTTCTAGCTGATGACAATTTCATCCTTCCATATGCTCTGGCTGGAAATCTTGGAATCATCCTTTATTCTTTTCCTCACAACTCACTTTCAATATGTCACAAACTCTGTTGGCTCTATCAACTTATATCCAGAATCCAACCATTTTTACTATCTAAACTACTACTACCCTTGCTCATAATGGGTTATGAGCCACCATAACCCATTATTTTATACCTGGATTGCTGAAGTAGCTTCTAACAGGTCTTCTTGCATTTACCTTTGCTCATCAACAGCCTATTCTCAACATAGAAAATAGGGTTTTCCTCTTAGAACATTAGTCAGATCTTGTCACTCCTTTGCTCAGAACCCTACAACGTTTGCCCACTTCCATCAGAGTAAAAGCCAAGGTCCTTACAATGGCTTAAAATGGCCTATGTGATGTGAGGGTTCCTCTTCTTGCCTACTTCCACACACATCAACTTTCTGATCTTCACTCCTACTCATCTGTAGCTTCTTCTCCCTGGTCTAGTGATTCTTTAATGTTTCAGGAATGCACACTTCAGGGCCTTTCCATCTGCCTAAAATGCTTTTCTACCAGAAATCTAATTCCTTAGTTTCTGTGCTTCTATCTAGCCTCTGCTTAGATCCCACCTTCTCAGTATGGTCTCCCTGACTGTTGTATTTAATCGGCTACTTGCCCTCTGCTTCAGCAAAATTTTTATACAATTATTACTTTCTAACATACTGTGCAATTTACTTAGCTTTTTATGTTGATTGTGTCTTGCCTGTCTTCCTTACTAGAGTGACATTCCATGAGAGCAGGTATGTTTGTATTATTCACTAATATAGCAAAGCCACCTAATACAGTGCTGATCTGTAATACAATTAATGGTTTTCTATTCAATGAATAAATTATTTGGGTGGCTTATATTATGCACTAATAACTAGTTTCTCTTTGCTATTACTCATCTTTAAATGAGGCAGCTATTTGCTAAAAAATAAAGTAGGGAGAAGTTGGAGAAGAGAGCCGAGGCACTCCTTCAGACTTGATTCAACTTTGTAAATGTTGGCCACAGGCTCACCAAATCACCTCCTTCTGTTGTACTGGGAATATGTCTGCCCTTCGTTCATAGCTCACAGAGTTTGGTGGGACTTATAATAAATCCTGTGCAGGTATCTTTGCCACCACATGCTACTCTTTGCCTTCCTTTTCCACTTCACTCTGCTCTATGTTTTAGCCCTTGCCACTGGGGGTTGGCTGGTATTATACTGTGTCACCTCAACTGGCTTCCACTGTGATTTCTTTTTCAGCTGACCCCGCCATGGGTAGGATGGGAAGGGATCAACAGCTGATTGCCATAGCCTGCCCATGGCTCTCAGAAAAATCTTGAGGGGTATTTCTGGACTGTGTTACGTATATTTAAGGGGAAATTTTTCCTATTCAGGTTCAGAGGTAGAGGGAGGAGGTTGTGGTGAGTGCTGTTTCTCAGCTTCCATTCTTACTTCAGTACTGAATACAGTGAGTTTTTCCCTTATTCCTCAAAGTTAAGTTTTATAATTAGGGTTGTTTTCTTGACTCAGAAAGATAGAAAGATGATTTTGAGGTTTTAAAATTTGGTTCATTTCATTTTATTTTTCAATTCTTAATTGTTTGATGACTCTTGAGAAAGGTAAATGGAATAAACATGCCTTTGCATGAACATTGTAATTGGAAATTCAACTCTACCTTAGTTCCATTTCTCTTAAGTTCAAAAGTCCCATTCCTTCTAAACTTCCTCCTGTAGATATTCCATTATCAATTTTTGCCTACTCTAGGGACATTCTTGATCTGGAGAACATTTTCCACCACATACATACTAGGTGATCAATATAGTTTTTCCTATCATTCAGAGAACTCTGAAAATGCCAGCATTGTCCTGGAGCCTCCCTTGATTTATTAGAACTGGTCGTTTATCGTCTCTACCACCTATTTAGCTATGCTGGTCATGTTTTCTTCATTCTTCTCCTATATACATTTATGCTCATTTTGAAAAAGATACAAATGTATTTACAGTCAATCAGTCTGCCATTGTTTGTATATTTTCCATATTTGATGTGTCAGTTGCAGTGTTGTCTTCACCTTTATAAACTCCAAGAAAATTGAGATCCTTATAAATTTACATCACACGTGACATTTAAGGCTAAGTCTGTTCCCAGGCAAATTACTTTTGGAGAATATGTTTGCTTTTTACAAATATTTTAGGTCACCTAAGCATTGCTAGCTGCCCTAGAGCAGTATGTTTTAATTATTTCTCCATTAGCAGTTTCTGATTTGTAATTACTACATTCAGGAAATTAATGCATCAGTGAATTAGAGAGTAATCAAATAGCTCAAGTAAGTTAATGTTCCTTATCGGACAACTTAATATACTCCTAAGAAGTAACTAACAAATTTGTCACAACAAATTCTGTTTGCTTCCCTTTTCGTAGAAGACAAAGCTATTAGAATTAACTTACTTGAACAAATGAATTTGATCTTCCATCAAGTGCCCAGCACTGGGGGATACAAAGAGGATTAATTCATCTTCCTCCTCTTAAGGAGTTTAGGGAGCGAAGTGGATACATTCACAACCGATTCCAGTCTAATGTGATAAAGGCTATATAGTTGCATATATATAAAGCACAGGATTATGGTAGATAGATATAAACTTGGAATGCCTTTCTTTGCTTCTAATAGTCTTATTTCACTCTTTTCTCTTTCTTTCCAAAAACCCTGTTTATCCCATTATGGATACTAGAGTTATAAAAGCATTCAACTAAATAAATAATGCCATATATTTTGAAATATGGCCTTATTTCACATACAAATAAAAACAATAAAATATTACTGCTTAACCTAAAAAAACTGCATTAATTGTAAGATGGATCCCAGCCCTAAAGATATTAAAATATGGGAGTAAAAGGTATGTTTTACAATCAACAAAATGTAGTATTTGAGATTTTTATCCCCACCAATGTTCTCTGTATTATGGTCCTATTCCACATCTTCACACCCATCATAGATTATCCCATGTCTCTGTCCACTGAACTTTTTAAGCTTTCTTTAACCCCCAAGTCTCAAGCAGGTAACATAGCACATTGACGTCATTTACTTTGCATATGGTTCTCAGGAATCACTGCAAGAACGCAAATGAATAAACTCAGCAGTAAAATTTTTATTTTATTCTTTTATTTCCTGTGGCCTCAGAGAGCCAGAAGCAGTAAAAATTTTAGAAAATTATTGGAAATAATTGGGATGAACATCGATTTCTCTTCATATTGTCATCCCTGTTTGTGGAGCAGAATTTTAGTGAAGATATACAGACAGACTTCACTTTATTGTGCTTAACAGATCTTGTGTTTTTTTGATAAATTGAAGGTTTGTGGCCACCACGCATTGAGGAATTTCATCAGTGTTATTTTTCTAAAGCATGTGTTTGCTTCATGTCTCTGTGTCACATTTTGGTAATTCTCACATTTCAAAATTTTTTGTCATGAATATATCTGTTATGGTGATCTGTGGTCAGTGATCTTTGATGTTACTATTTTAATTGTTCTGGGGCACCACAAAACACACCCATCTAAGATCAACAATATTGAAATAAGGCCAGTTAATACTCCTGCAGTGACCTGTAAATGTTGAAGTAAAAGGAAGAGTTATACATCTCTCACTTTAATCAAAAGCTAGACATGATTAAGTTTAAGTTTAGTGAGGAAAGCATATAGAAAGCTGAGATGGTCCATAAGTTAGGCCTGTTGTGCCAGAAAGTTAGTCAAGTTGTGAATGAATACAAAGGAAAAGATCTTGAAGGAAATTAAAAGTGCTACAATAGTGAACACACAAATGATAAGAAAGTGAAAAAGCATTATTACTGATATGGAGAATATTTGAGTGGTTTGGATAGAGAAGATCAAACAAGCCACGACATTCCCTTAAGCCAAAACCTAATTCAGAGCAAAGATTCTAATTCTTCAATTCTATGAAAACTATGAGAAGTAAGGAAGAAAAGTTTGAAACTAGCAGAGCTTAGTTCATGAAGTTTAAGGAAGGAAGGCATCTCCATAACATAAAACTGCAAGGTGAAGTAACAAGTACTGATGGAGAATCTGCAGCAAGTTATCCACAATATCTAGTGAAGATCATTGATGAAGTTGGCCACACTAAACAACAGATTTTCAGTGTTGATAAAACAGCCTTCTATTGGAAGAAGATGCCATCTAGGATTTTCATAGCTAGAGAGGAGATTTCAATGCCTGGCTTCAAAGTTTCAAAGGACAGGTTGACTCTCTTCTTAGAGGCTAATGCAGCTGATGACTCAAAGTTGAAGCCAATGCTCATATACCATTCCAAAATTCTACAGCCCTTAAGATTTATGCTAAATCTACTTTGCCTGTGTTCTATAAATGGAACAACAAAGTCTGGATGGCAGCACATTTTATTTTAAGCCCACCATTGATACCTACTGCTCAGACAAAAAAATTCTTTCAAAGTGTTACTGCTTCATTGACAATACACCTAGTCACCCAAGAGCTCTGATGGAAATGCACAAGGAGATGAATGTTGTTTTCATGCCTGCTAACACAGCATCCATTTTGCATACCATGGATCAAGAAGCAATTTTGATTTTCAAGTCTTATTATTTAAAAAATATATTTCATAAGGCTATAGTTGCCATAGATAGTAATTCCTCTGATGAATCTGGGTAAAGTAAATAGAAAACCTTTTGGCAAGGTTTCACTATTCTATATGCCATTAATAATGTTCATGATTCATGGGAGGAGGTCAATGTATCAACATTAACAGGAGTTTGGAAGAAATTTATTCTAGTCTTCAAAGGTGACTTCAAGAGTGTTAAACTTCTGTGGAGGAAATAACTGCAGATGTGGTGGAAAGAGCAAGAGAACTAGAATTAGAAGTAGAGCCTGAAGATGTGACTTAATTGTTGCAATCTCATAATACAATTTGAACAGATTAGAAGTTTTTTTTTATGGGTGAGCCAAGTGGCTTCTTGAGATGGAATCAACTACTGGTGAAGATGCTATGGACATTGAAATGATGACAAAGAATTAATAGTACTACATAAACTTGGTTGATAAATCAGGGGTAGGGTTTGAGAGGACTAATTCCAATTTTGAAAGAAGTTCTATTGTGGGTAAAATGCTATCAAATAGCATCACATGCTACAGAGAAATCTTACATGAAAGGAAGAGTTAATCAATGCAGCAAACTTCATTGTTGTATCATTATAAGAAATTGCCACAGCCACCCCAACCTTCAGGAGCCACCACTGTGATCAGTCAGCAGCCATCAACATCATGGCAAGACCCTCAATAAGCAAAAAGATCACAACACAGTGAAGGCTCAGATGATAGTTAGAAATTTTTAAACGATAAAGTATTTTTTAATCAGGTATGTACATTGTTATTTTAGACATAAGGTATCACACACTTAATACAGCATAGTATAAACATAATTTTAATACATACTGTGAAGCCAAAATGTTTATGTGACGCACTTTATTGCAATATTTGCTTTATTGTGGTCTTCTGCAACCAAACCCACACTATCTCTGAAATACGCCTGTAGTCTATATATCACCAAAAGAGATTAAAAAAATAATTTTTATACATATTTTTGCTATTGTCCAATAATGTTTTATGTGGAAGTCCATTTATTCAAGAAGTATTTATTGAGTACCTATATGTGCCGGGTATTGTTTTAGGTCCTGGGGATACATCAGTGAGCAAAATAGACAAAGATCCTGGTCTGTATCAAACTTATGTTCTACTAATTGATGTGTAACTCTTAGTCAAATAAAATGTTTTAAAATGGGCCATATTTTTGGGCTAAACTTTTTTGTGTGTGTCTGGGATCAAAATTTCAACTTTTTTACTTATAAATATTCAGTAATGACTCAAAGATAAAGGAGGCAAACTATTGTGAAATGGAGGCTGAAAGGAAAGCAAACATTAAAATAGTCCAAGAAGGACAGATAAAGAAATATAACAAAGACATTTTTTTCCAGTGGATTGTGAATAATTGCTTGCATTTTAAAAAAAATTAAATTGAACACCTCCCAAATGTATTTTAAAATGCTGCAAAATGATAGAAATTGGGCATGTTTCCAATAATTACTGTGAAGACATCTACTTTGAGTGAATCATCAAAAAATGATGCCAGAAATTTCTGTAAACTTTGATGTGAGTACATTATATGGCTTAAATTTGGGCACAAATAGAATGATGATTTCTGAGTTTCTCTTGTCTATATGTTCAGCAGATATTAAAAGTGAATCTACGGTGTTCCTGGTATTATGCTGAGTACCAGGCATGGTGAACAAAATAAAAAACAGTCCTTGCCCTCACAACAGAGCTAGACACTAAACAAAAACACATAAAAATGTAAAATTGTGAGACATTTTATAAAGGCAGGGTAGAAAATGGTAATAGGGCATATGATAGCCTTGACCTAGTCTTGAGGATCTGAGAACTGTCCCTGAGGAAGTGAAGTCTAAGCTGAGATTTATGAATAGGACTAGGACAAGAAAACAGTTTGTGTAAAGTCCCTATACTTAGAAGACTACAGAATATTCTACCAACACAGCAAAGGCTGTGTTTGCTAAATCACAAAAGACAAGGACTTGTAGGCCATTTTACAGATTTTAGTCAAGGTTTTTAAGTATTTGGTTAAGGATGAAAAAAGCATTGAAATGGGAAGTTATTTGAAGTGTTTTAAGTAGAAAGGTGGCATGATCTTTATTTATTTAAAAACTGTTCTTTTTAAAGAGTGTGAAATAAAGAGGCAGATTTCAGGACTCCAAGTAAAAGATAACAGTCTGGACTTGGTAAGATTGTGGAAGAGTTGGGGAGACGTGAGTAGATCAAGAAATATTTAAGGAGAAATGCTAGCAGACATGCTAAGCATTTGTAATGGAGCATGGTGAGGGAGGAGTCAAGAATGGCCCACTCTTAAAACTATGGCTTGATACATCGGATAGAGAGTGATGCTCTGCAATGAGGAAGGAGGGACAAAACAAAAACGCATAAAAATGTAAAATTGTGAGACATTTTACAAAGGCAGGGTAGAAAATGGTAATAGGGCATATGATAGCCTTGACCTAGTCTTGAGAATCTGAGAACTGTCCCTGAGGAAGTGAAGCCTAAGCTGAGATTTATGGATAGGACTAAGACAAGAAAACAGTTTGTGTAAAGTCCCTATACTTGGAAGACTACAGAATATTCTACCAACACAGCAAAGGCTGTGTTTGCTAAATCACAAAAGACAAGGGAAGGAGGTCACTGTTGGGCCTCATAATTTTGAAGTCTTTAAGGTCTTACGTCTTTAAGGCAGACATAAAAATGCAGGTGGAAGTCAGAGCAGACAGGTAGATATACTGATTTCAGAGGAGAGACAAGAGTTGAACATGGATGGGGCTAAACAGAATAAGAAGAAAATAGACACCGGTTGAGACTAAGCCATGGGAAAATTCAATGTTTAATGACTGACCAGAAAAGGGTGATTCTACGGAGACAGAGTAGGAGGTTAAAAAAAAAAAAAAGTTGGAGAGAGTTGTTAGTGTAAGATATCTTAGAAACCTGGAAACTTGGAAGGGTTGGGATTCAAATAGTATAATATACGTAACCTAAACATTTGTACCCCCATAATATGCTGAAATGAAAATAAAGAAATAAATAAAAGATCCTTTTGAGTCTCACAAAAAAAAAAAAAAAAAAAAAGAGAGAGAGAGAGAGAGATTGGTCTTGGAGAGGGAACCAAGGGGCAATTCTATCGTATCAGGAGAGAAGATGAGGTTAGACAAAAATTGAAAATGTTTTAGTGTTTGGGGTAGTGGTAAATTGAGGAAAATTCCTATCATATTGCCTCTTTTATCTTTAGGAAGTAGAATGTTAGATTATCTTCCTTCCTGTAGAAGGATGTTTAGGAGAGGGAGACGCTCAGAGGAACCCAAAGGGACTGTCATGCTTTGGTAATGGTGCCATTCTGCCCTCTTGTGTGCACTTCCTATAGTTTTGATCAACCGCTCAGCTGTATGCAAAGGAAAATGGGAAATTGAGTTTATCCAGGAGTATTGATTTCCGGATGGGTACAATAAAGAGTCAGAAAAAGAAGGGGTTCAGGATATGAATATTGGTGTGTTACTAAAATGATAGAAAGCTTAATAAGACTGATAAAAGGAGAGGATTGAGGACTTGGAGAAAATAGAAAAAACATTGGGCTAAAAATCATGATAATTCTAATATCAATGATTTTATGATTCTTTAATTTTTCATTTGTTAGACTTTCAAAATCATTATTTATAAGAAAATAAAAAAGTAATTATGCAATAATAAAGAAATAATATTTTATACTTTAAGAATACAATGTTATAAAATGACCAAAAGCCATGATTTTCTATATTAGGTGCCCAATTATGTTGCCATACTGATTGTCTACTTTGTAGTCATAAATGTATGTTACCTCTCTCTCTTTTTTCACTCTCTCTCTCTGTCTTCTATCTACAGTTAAAGATACTTGCCCTTAAGAAAGCATAAAAATAATGCTTCGGAGTTGAATTGCTAATGTATTTTCCCCATATTTTCTGTACATATAAATTTCAAGAATTCCAGGAGCATAAATTATTATTTAGGGCAATTACAAATTATTTGACATAGTCGTATTGGGGCCACTACTTGTTTTTCCCCATTCATCTTTATTTTTACCTCTGTCTTTTTGAATAACAACTGAATGCTAAGCCTGAATTTCCATGCTATGTTATGTTTAACCCCTGGCAAAATGATAATTTCTGAGCAGATGTTTTAATTAGAGCTTTTTAATGCACGGAGAAGTCTAAAGACAGTTCAATGAACATTTCTACTATGCTTATTTAGCAAATGCAAATAAATGTGTGACAATTAGTATAGACAATGCAAAAACATTTAATTTGGGTGTTAGGATGTCCTTAAACTGCAAAATACTTCTTTCTTGCATTTTTCTTCTTTAGGAGGTATACTGCTTTGAGTAACAGTAGATGCTGCAAGAAACAGGCTCAAAATATTTAATAGTTTAAACATATTAATATGTTTATTTCTTGTTCACATAATAGTTCAAGATGGGTGATCCTAGTTGTTGAGTAGGTCTCCTTTATATGGTTTCAGGGCCTCAAAGCTCTTTACACTTTGTTGCTCTATCATCTGAGGTGTCACATGTTGTGATCTCATCCAGCCTGTGGACAATGATGAAGAGTATGAGGAGAGCTCCTCCAATGTGCTTCTTAAAGCCTTGACTCAATAATGGCCCATAACTCTCCATTCACATTCCTTTGGCCAGAACTCATTTAATGGCCCCACCCAACTGCAAAGGTGGCTGGGAAATGTAAAATATTTGACAGGAACATGTTCATATCAGAACACATAGAGCTATGTTTTGGAGTAGAATTCCAAATCTGCATACATTTTAAAGGAAAAATCCAGGGACTCGAGTTTTGAGTTTGTAGAAATCTGCCTTGGTCTCCATCTCCCAGGCCCTTTGAGATGATGTGTTCTGTTTTCAGGGAGTCTTCACTGAGAAATTTTGATAATTGCTACTGTACAAGATTGAATAGCTGGGCACAGTGGCACGTGCTGATAATTCCAGCTACTCAGAAGGCTGAGGAAGGAGGATAGCTTGAACCCAGGAGTTTGAGACCAGATTGGGCACATAGCAAGACTCTGTTTCAAAAATAAAAAGATTGAATAAAATAATAACTGTATTTGATAACAAGTATATCCATAATCACTGTAGTAGAACTGTCACTAAACATAATCCTCATCATTGCAAAATCCTTATGATATGGGAATTATTATTCCATTTTGCCAGAAATAAGGTACTGAGAATGTTTAAGAAAACCTTTCAGGTCATCTGACTTTCAAATTAATATTCTAGCAATACTGTATATATATATATATGTGTGTGTGTGTGTGTGTGTGTGTGTGTGCGTGTGAACATGAAGGGTACAGTCTGAAGACGTCAAGATTCCTCAATGTCTGGTCTCCTCCTGGGGTTTCTCAAGCAATTGTTATATTTTCTCTTTTACTAAAAATTTCTTTGGGATAAAAACGAATGCATCCTTTTTTCCTATCTAAAATTTGTTCTTACTTGCTTTGACCCACATCTTTAATACATACACAAAAGCTTTTGCTTCATTTATCAACAAAAAACTCTTTAAAAACATGTTATATGTGTCAAGTACTGTGGTAGGCATTTAGAAGACAAACACCAGTAAGATACTGCTTCTGTCTCCAAAGGAGAGAGAGAGAGAGAGAGAGAGAGAGAGAGAGAGAGAGAGAGAGAGAGAGAGAGAGAAGCAGGTGCTAACATCCAACGTCTTGGATGTGAAGACGGATATAGGATAGGAATACATATTAAATAGTATGATGTGCATTATGTAGAAAGGCACACAATTCCAATTCTGGGGGCCAAAGAAGGCTCCCAGGAAGAGGTGGAAGCTGCTGTGGAATTTCATAGGACAAGTAGAAAGTTTTAAAGTTATATGGAAAGAGAAGAAGCCTGTTCCAGGAAAAATGAGCAGCAAATGCACAATCTCACAGAGAGGTAGAAGATGACATATTAAAGGAATTTGAAGGAATTATTATGAGTAGGGTGCAAAGCAAGGAGAAATCCGGTGAAAAATGAGACTATGACGTAGCCAAGTCAGAGGGACATTCTTCTCTTTAATGATGATTACTTACTTGCTGATCTTGGAGCCTAGCCTGGCTCTGACTTCTTCACTGTCTCTGAGTTTACTTCATATTCCTCCATCGTCTCTATATTAACTTACATGACTGTGCAACAACACTGTTTGGTTTACAGTATAAATTCTAGGAAGTGTCCATGTGATTCCCTCTACACTATATCCTGCGAAATGATGTTCCTAATACAGAGACCAATATGTCTTTCACATTTGCAAGCAGTTCAGTTCAGCGTCCTAGTTCTGAGTCATTCTACTTTGAGATAAACCTGAGATAAGAAACTGTCACCAAAGAATAGAATTGGGATTTAAGTAAACTATAAGGCAAATAGCAGAAACCGAATAGCATTCAAAAAGGAAAGGGGATCTTTCTTTCCCTGACACTCTTTGGCAGAGTTGAGCTCTAGCAAATGTATACATTTGTGGAGACAGCCACATAAACAGATCATGTTATTAAGTGCACTGGTTTTGAAATGGATGTTATTAAAGTACAGAAGCAAAGAGGAGGTGAGCCTCACCTGAGAGTGTGCAAGTGCAGTAGAGACGGTAAAAGTGAAGACCAGAGTGGGAAATGACCCTGGAATGAAAGGTGACTATATTATTTATTCATTTGCATATGCTCTTTATTCTTGCTCTTTGTTCATTTTTCTATTAGAGTGTTAGTTTTTAAAATCTTGGTGTGTATGATCTCATAATGTGTTGGAAGCTGTTCTAGTCTATTCAGGCTACTATAACAAAAATACTAAAGATTGGGTGGCCTGAGCAACAAACATTTATTTCTCACAGGATTGGAGGCTGGAAAGTTCAAGATCAAGGTGCTAGCATATTTGGTGTCTAATGAGGGCGTCCTTGTTCATAGATGACTGTCCTCTTGCCATTGTCCTTACGTGATGGAAAGGGCAGGGGAACTCTCTGGGGTCTCTTTTCTGAGGGCACTGATCCCATTCATTAGGACTCCACCTTCATGACTTAATCATCTCCCAAAGGCACCACCTTCTAACACCATTACATTGGGGGTTAAGATTTCAACATATGGATTTGGGGGGAGGGTCACAAACATCCAGTCCATAGGAAAGCATTGACCCTTTATAATACTGACTAAACCCCAGTTTATTGTTAGCTTTTATAATTTTATTACTAATGTTTTTACCTGGAAAATATTTTAATTTTTATTCTAGATTTTGTAAAGTTATATTTTTAGAGTAATTATATCAAAAATATGCCTGGAAGATATTTGGGCAAATGATGTGGGGTGAAGATCTAATTTTTTTTCTTTCAAACTCTGAGCTAAAAGACCCAGTGCCACACAATTAATAATATACTCCTTCCTTACTCTTTAAATACATTTTATTGCTTAGAAAATTCTTATATAAATTAATTGGGGTTTGATTCTGCATTGTCCTGTTCAAAATACTCACTTTCTATTATTTGAATTCTACTACTTTGTTGTAATACTAGGTGATGTACATACTGCTTCATTGTTCTCATTTTTTTCAATATTCATGTATTATTTTTCCTGTTTATTTTTCCCAGTAAGGGAAAAACTCAGAGCAACTTAAATTGGATATTGTTTGTTTTATTTATAAGGAAGGTAATATAAATATCTTTTTACTTTTTAAAGACTACTAGTAAGTACTCTGCATTTATTTTTCTTTAGAGAAATGCTGTTTTTGAAGGATTCTGTGTTTGTAATATTTTTTGTTTCTCTTTTCTATACATTTGAGAAAGATGTTCATATCTTTCTCAAATGCAACTTTCAAGAATTAAACTATTTGGTTTCTAAACTATTACTTTATTTCACTTTTCTTTCCAGGTTGAAGTATTTTAATAATTAATAATATGAAAAATAAAGAAGTATTAAAATGATCGTATAATTAATTTGATTAAAGAATTTATCACTTTTCAAACTTAAAGACGATGGATTTTATCTGCCTAATAACCTAATGCAAAAGAAGAGAATTAATGATAAAGTCATTTGCCAGAGACTACACGTTGGTTAGTTGCAGAACTCAGCTGTAGTCACTTCAATACTAATCTTGTTTGATAAACTATTGGGACATAACTCAGTGTTAAGATGATGTGTGTTGAAGTCACACACACCTATCTGGAAAATCTATTAATGCCATTTATTTAGCCATGTTTAACATTTTGTAATTTCAGAGTAAAAGCGTTGTGAGGAATAAAGGAGACCATGCAGACATAACACTCATATGTCTGATATATGGCAGCATTCAGTAAATACTAGCTATTATTAGTAATAATATCAAAAGTGAAGCAATTAGGCTGTATTTTTAATTTCGTTTTATATATATATATATACACATTGTAATAACTTTGAAAATTTTCTGTATTTTCTCCTAAATCTATAACATTTAAAATATTTTAAAGTGGGTTAATAATTTTATATGGAATTCTCAAATTACAAGCACTATTCAGATTCTCTCCTTGTGAATGAAAGCTGAACTTCTGATCTGAGATAGTGGAACTGACTATGTAGAAAATAAAATCATCATGGGTGTAATAAACACGGGATTTCTTTTTAATAATTCTGATAATTGAGTTTATGTTTATTTTCTAATACTTTCAAAGAGTTAAAAATTACACATTCTAATATAGTAATAATTATTTTTCCCTGTGATATTTATAAACAAAACTCAGAGCAACTTAAATTGGACATTTTATTTTATTTAAGCTTTCTCAATCAAAGCCATCATTACTATTGGGGTGATTGATTTCAGAATGAATTTCCCAGATGGAATGCAAAATTACATTGTGCAATTTGATATTTTCCAAAGTTTGAATGAATTTAATTAAAAATTTTAGCTTCAGTAATACTATTTAGGTCCTTTAAATACTGGCACATTCTTAAAGCACTTTAAAAGTGAGTCAAGACACTATTTAGGACAGAGTTTGGTGAAAATTAGGTAATATGTAATATCTTTAATGTATTAGAAGTGTAATTGAAAGTTTCTGGGGTTACTAGCAAAAACATCTAATTAGCAAGGAACCCCATTCCTTGATGTTCTTGAGGGAAACCTGGACAAAAGATACATTTGAATTTTCTGAAGGCTTGTACAATTTTTATCACACTTTTGAAACCTACATATAGATGTATATTGTATACTAATATATAAAATTCAGATATACATTTTAAAATAATGTTTACCGCTTTCTGACAATAGAAGTAATAAAGTAGATATTTAACATTCTTTAACATTCTTGGTTTTTATGATTTGCAAGATATCCTAAAAATTCAAGAGCTCTTGCAATATGTAAGGCTTCTAAGACTCAATTTTGAATCATGAGCTGTGAGGCTGGTGTTTGTAAGTAACTTAACATACTTGCTCCTCATGAACTTAGTTATTTGTCTCCCCATATGCAGTAACTCTCATGACATTTAAAAAAAACTTTAATTTTTGCTTATAGAAAGATGATGTTAAGTGATAGTGAAAATTAGTGAAATTTAAAAGAAAAAACTTTTTGTATTGATATGTAAAGAAATGTGCTATTGTACACATTAAAATAACTCAAAAAAAAAAATCTCAAAAGCTTGTTTCATACTTACTAAATTGTCCAGGACTTCTAGAACTCAGGAACATGCATACATATAGTAATATCTAGGTGTATACCCTATACATAAATGTAAACAAAAAACTAAGCAAAAATATAATCCAGGGTTTTTGAGCTAAAACATCAGAATCTTATTAAAGTACATTTTTAATTACATATTTTCTTTTTATGAATATTTTTAACTGCATCAGGACTAGGAGTATGGTATTGAGTTCATGTATGGAAAGCACTTAGAACAGTAAGTAATTTAAGTACTATACAGAGGAATTAGCAACAACTACTACTGTTCTTAATATTATCATCATTATAATCACCATCATCACATTATTATTATAACCAACTCACCAACCTTGATGAATTAATTTTCTGGAAAAGCATCAATTTAATAAGAGTTGAAAATCAGATTAATTAAAGGAATATAGGGCAAACTACTGAGGATATAAAATGCTACCCTAAGTAGATTTAGGGTCAGATATTTTAATGTGAATTTTTTTCAATGAAAAGTTACCTTATAAATAACTACAGAAGTTTCAAAATTACTGAAAATTGTCAGGAAACTGGAGAGAAATGGCCAAAACACAAAGGAAGAAACCCTGGAGGATTTGGTGTCATCCAGACCTGGGGGAGAGAGTGTTCCAAGAAAGCAGGAATGGCTATTAGTGTGGAATGTTGCTGGGAGGTCAAATAAAACAGGTACTAAAAAATGCCCTTTGGGCTTAGTGATATAGAAGTCTGCAGAAAAAGAAAGAATAAATAACAGTTGTTTCCTCTTGCTGAATCTGTAAATTTGTATTTGTTGTTATAATTGCGTGCACATATTACATTACTTTATGTTCGTCTTAAGTCCTAACAAATTTGATTTCTATTATGTGAGTTTACTTGGCGTTAATATATTTCCCTATTGTGTGTGTGTTAAACTTGATGAAAAGAAAAAATAATTACTTAAGGTTATGTGAAGGCTAATAGAATCCATTGACTGTTATTTTGAATGACTTCCAAAAGTAGTTGAACTTCACTGGAAAGTAAAAAAAAAAAAAAAAAAAAAAAAAGCAATCTTAGTTTATTTAGATAATCCTCAAATTGATTCTCAACTCCAACTTTCAACAAATTTTATTGAGCATTGATACCAGGCCTGCAAGGTTCTGCAGATACTGAGATGAATAACATGGAGAGCCTCAATAGATAAAATTAAAAAAAACAACAACTCTGACCCCCTGATTTGATGCAGCTATCAATCAATCACTCAGGGAAGCCACACTGAGAGGTCCCACAGGCCCGTTGGGATCTTTTGAGCTGAACTCACTGACAGAGGAGTAGAAGTGGAGTGGACCCTGGGGACATTAAAACTGATAAATGGGCTTTATTATTATTTTTTTTCTGTTTTCAGTGCTGATTGAATCGTGTTGCCTCATCTGTCAGCACTGAATCAAATTGACAGGACACTTTGTGCTCCATTTGTTTTCTCTTGTTTGACATTGGTCTTTCATTGATTTGTCATCTCAAACACTGATCAGGTCTGTTCAACTCTGTAACTGCTACCACTGTGAACTGGCCTTTTACAAAATAAAACAAGACAAAGCAAAAAAGAAAAAAATATGTATATATATGTATAGTGAAAAAGAAAAGCTTTATTTTTGTTTAGGCAAAAGCATTGTAGGAGTTTCATTTTAAAAGAATTCTTAGAAAGCTATCTTGACATTCATAAAAATGTGGCTTACAAAATATACATATGTGTGTGTGATATCTTTTTGGTCTGAGGTCAAGTGTGGAACTAGTCTTTATTGTGAGGGGATGCTGTACACCATAAAAGACAAGGGTATTGGAGTCAAGCTCAGGTTCAAATGTTAATTCTGTCCTCCCTGGGTGATCTCCGACAGGTTATTTAATCTCTCTGCAACTTGGTTTTCTCACCTGTTCCACTGGGATGATAGTTTCCTCGCTGTCTTACTGTAAGGATTAAATGGAGCAGTGTGTCTGCTACCTAGTAGGGTGCTCCCTTTACGTTTTCATTGTTTTGAATTCATACTTTCTTCATCTTTTAATTACTCTAAATCTATTTTCACAATTATTTTAAAAAATATAATTTAGAGATGAATCTAATATAGTATTATTAGCAAGATTAATTAGATAAGTGCTACTTATCTATGATGTGATAGACTTTTACTTTTTTTTTTTAAAGAAAAATTATTTATTTATTTAATTTTGATCCAGCTTACTTTGAGAACACAAGTGGATGAATAATGATAAGGAGAAGAAAAACGTGACTATATGAGGAAACAATTAATTTCTTTAGTAAATGTGATATAATTTTTCATAATCTTAGATAATTTGATTCTATTTGTACCCAGAAAGCCATATAAATATTATACTAGGAATTTGGTCACTTTAACTTTATTGGACTGTATAAAATCACTGCAGTTGGAATTAATAATTTCCTAGTTAAGAAACATCAAAGAAAGATAATACATGAACAAATAGTTCAATTGAGGAAGGTGATTACAGGCAATTCCTTAGATTTAGAAAGAACTGAGAGCAACAACTTATATGGTTTCAACTAGTTTTAATGCTTGTAGATACCTGAGATTTGGGGGGGGGGCATGAAATAAATTATATTAGCCTCTGGTACAGTCCTGCCTTCTAAAGTTAGCTTAATAAATATGTTTCGATGATTTGGTTTTATGATCTGCTACCTCTGTAGTAGGTGCTGCCCTCAAAATTTCAAATATGATAGAATTCACATGGAGCTTTGGGAGTTATGATTGTGAATTTCCAGAGATTTGGGGGTGGAGGTGGGGAGGGGATTTCAGGGGTAAGAAGTAAGGTGGCATCTGACTGCTCTCTGTCAACTGAAGTTGTCCCTCGAAAGAGAGAGAGCACTTGCAGGGTCACCGCTATGCATCTGTATACAGCACATGACACGTGTTATCATTTCAGAATCTAGCATCAGGATTTTATCCTGTGCTCCAGGAATATAATATGTATGACAATTCTGGCGAATGAATGAACCAGGAGTTTTTGTTAAAAGGCCTGTGTTGCTATGGCAATTTGCAATGTCTTTTCTGCACAGAGACATCTAGGATATTACTGCTTGCTTCGATAAAACCAAAGAGAAGTTCACCCCAAGCCTGTGTTACAATAACAAGGGAAGGGTTGCAGAAAAAACAGAATTTGCAGATGTGAATGACTACTACCTGTTATATTAAGTGACAACTTTGATTTATTTTGATCCTCAAATAAATGTTACTAAATTTTACTTTTCTCTACCCTCATTATTGTAATAGTTACGTTCATTACATTTATGGATACATGAGACTGTTGGATACGATAAAAGCAACTCTGATTAGACTCTTCTTATAATGCCCTAACTGTTCTTCTTGCCTCCAACCCATTTATTCATCTTGTTCACCATCACCATTTTTATCTTTCTGTGGCTGCCTGTAATCCTCCTTTTCCAAAACTTTCATGATTTTTATATGAATACAGGAAGGCCAGCTCCTTACATTATTTCATTCTCTTGTCTCTCAGATATGCCTTCATTTCCCCTGGCATCTTGGCAGATTATTCAAGGCCCATTGTGTCTGTCCATAGCCAGAAGTGATTTCACCTTTTTCTGCCTTCTTCTAGCCCTAGTCTTTATTGCTCGTGTTATTAATTGCTTCTTGGATACTAGTGACAATGTAGCTGTTTAACCATATGATCTTGAAACGTTACTGAACCGCTTTGGACTGCAGTTCCCTTATCTATGAAACAAAGAAATTGGATTAGAGTCAGATTAGTTTTGTGGGCCATATGGTCTTGGCTACTCGACTCTGCCATTAGCAAACATAGGCAATATGTAAATGAATGAGCATGGGCGTTCCATAAAATTTTATTTGCAAAAACAAGCATCAGTCTAGATTTAGCCTGTGAGTCATAGTTGGCCGACCCTTGTAGTATGCTATAATCTCCTAGTCTCCTTCAAGCGCTAAGATTCTATGAGAAGGTAAAAAGCCATTTCTATTCCTGACCTCAAAGAGAGAAAGTTTTTCCTTAAAGTTTCTCTTCATAAGTTATTGCCCTAGTTAATTGCCGTTGACAGTGATGGATGGTTTTGGTCTCCGTTCTCCCTTTCCCCAGTACATTTCACATGGTTGCGGACATTTTAACACATTTTCTGTCAATACAGTAAATGCAGAAGGATAGTTCTCTCAGTTATACAGCAGATCTTTGAGACAAAATAACAAACTGGGCACCACCTTTCAACAATTTGCTCTACACTTATTTTTATAGGTCAAATTACATGTGATATTATACTTGCAATCTTTTTGCTTCCTGGTATGTTAGGGCATGGCAGGATAAAGAATATGGTAGGCATTGTGCAGTAATGTTTGGATGATTAATTATCATTAGGTGCACATGATCATCTGATATTTTCATGCAAAAATGATCTTTGATAAATCTCCATCTGCTTCTCCAATCTATAATAAAATTGTAGCTTCTTGGCAGAATATATCAATAAAAGTACCTGATTGTAGATTTAGTGAACCCTGGCTTGATCACATTATGCTTAAGTAGAAAACGAAGATGTGGTGGGGAATGCCCTCATTTCATTTGGATTTTCCTTGAAGTCTGTTTTTATTCTTCTTTGATCCAGCATTAATTAGCACTTTCTGATATCTCCCTTTCATATCTAACACTGCTACACTCACTAGGCATGAGCATTTAAAAAAAAATGAAGTTCCTAAATGTCTCTGGTAGAACATAAGAAAATAAAAACCCGGGATTAGGGGGATTTGGGGGGGGTGTAAATCCGCAACTAAAGGACACGGGGAGCACTGTGGGGGGGGGAAGGGCATGCCTTTAACCCGCACTTGGGTGAGGCAAAGACATAAAGTGTAACCATAGTGTTTGTACCCTCACAATACCCTGAAATAAAAAAGAAAAAAAAAAAAAAAAAAAAAAAAAAAAGAAAAAAAAAAAAAAAAAAAAAAAAAAAAAAAAAAAAAAAAAAAAAAAAAAAAAAAAAGGAAAAAGAAAAGAAAAAGAAAAAAAAAAAAAAGAAAAGAAAAACCTGCATATCTTTACCTTATTCTTACTGCAGTTATCCTTCAAATCTTTGTGTAAAGAGAGCTGAGACTCTATCTGCAATCTTACCTATAAAAGCAAAATCCTATATCCAGAGTAGCCATATCATTGTTATTGACATGGAGTCCACCTGTTTCTTTATCCTTATATACAATCTGACTTTCATTTCCCTTAATAAGAATGGTTGGAGTTCCATATCAGGCTCAATGGTGTATTTGTTCCCTGTTTGCTCCAAAATTTCCTGTTCAAGTAGGCAGTACTGCATAACATTTCTTTACATGTCCACTGTTTAGAAACTGTTTTTTATCTGTCTGGATCTGTATTTACTAATACAGAATTGGTTTGCCAAGAAAATATGAATTTGAATTCCTATTTTCAGTCTATTGGGCACATACTGAGACCCCAGAACTAGCAAACCTTCAGAAGCATTGCAATATTTTTGTCTGGGTGATTCTGCTACAGTTTACTATCCCTACCATCAAAATAAAATAAAACTTTTTTTTTATTTTTGTAACTCCAGATTCTTAGATGGATGTGAGACCAGCTTTAAAGTGCCTGATTCTTAAGCAAAGGAGATCTTAACATGTGAGTTAGGAAAGAATTATCCTCATCCCAGAAGAATTGCTCATTCTACAGAAAGGCTCTTTCAGAACTTCTTTTGACAATCAGCTTTTCTTGGTTCTTAGGTTTATTGCATGTGAGAAACCCAGAAAAGTCATGAATTTAAAGGTTTATATCCAGAACCACTATTAGTAGAGGAAAGCCAAACGAAGGTGAAGCTATTCTGTAGTTACAGTCTTAGGTGATGATAAATCAACCTGTTCCTCAGAAACACATCTCTATATGCTGTGAGGTGCACCTCTAGTCATGCACGTTTGATGTATCTATTCATTCGACCTTGAAATCCTGGAGTTAACCTTTATTCTTTCTTTTCCCTTTCTGTCCATACAAATTGGCCAATGAGTTCCCTCACTTTTACCTCCTGGGTAGCTCTTAAATTTGAGCCCTCTTGTTCATTCCCACTCCCAGTATATTTCAGTTCACTGGCTCAGCACGTAACTGTTTAGGGTCAACTATGTGACAGTCACCATCTGAGGCATTGGGAATATAACTGTTAAAAGAATAAACAGTATTTGCTTTCTTATTCAGAATTTCATTATTTCTTGCTTAAACTACAACATTCATCTTTTGCATCTAGCCTGCTCCGTCTGGAAACAATGTCTCACACTAACACCAGAATTGTCCTTCTAAAAGATAATCCAGATCATGTCACATCCCATTTTCGGATGACCCTTTATCACTAACTTTATAAATGATAAGCGTGGTAGCCGCAGTGCTCCTTTCGGCCTGAACCATAATGCCTGCCCGACTTGCTTCCCCACCAAGCCCATCAGTGTTCTCTGGTCACACTGAACCAAGTGCTGTTCTCAGAATAGGCTGACATGGGATTCGTGACTTTGCACTTGCTTAATGTGACTAAAATTCTGTACTCCAATTTCAAGAAGAAATTCCTACTCAACTCTGTGAAGGAAGTCATCTTTGCCCTTGGAAGACATTTAATTTCTTCATCTGTAACTTGTAGAAATTTTCAAAATATACTTCTTTGAAAGTGGCACTTAGAGAATTCTAGTTATTAGTATTCTTGTTTCCCTGACATCATTCCCATTAGATTGTCAGCTTCTTGAAAACAAAAGGTGTTTCTTTTTTGGGCTAAACAGTATTTTGCTGAATAAAGGCAGAAATTAATGAATGAAGTACACAAGAGATTCTGTGTTTCCCTTAAAAGAAATATTTATAAGTATATAGGCCAGGTGTGGTGGCTCACGCCTGTAATCCCAGCCCTTTGGAAGGCCAAGGTGGGAGAATCCCTTGAGGCCAAGAGTTCAAGATAAGCCTGGGCAACATAGCAAGACTCCATCTCTAGTAAAAAATAATAAAAAATTAGATGGGCGTGGTAGTGCATGCCTCTAGTCCCAACTACTCAAAAGGCTGAGGCAGGAGGATCACTTGAGACCAGGAGTTTTAGGCTGCAGTGATTATTCCATTGCACTCTAGCCCAGCTGACAGAGTGAGACTCTGTCTCCAAAAAGAAAAAAAAAAAGAAATATTTATAAGAATGTTTAAGAATAAATATTACTTTAATAAATTATATCTTTGACACTTTCTTATTTATTATGTCTAATCTGACCACCACTGGGTATATGAATCTCAATGGTAAAATCTACCAAAACTAAGGGAGAGAAAAATATTACCATTTAAAATCTTATCCAAATTATTCAATTCCAATAATTTTACTATTTAGACATAGCTTAAAATAGGATTTTAAGAAATTTAGTATTGTTCAGCATAGTTTTATGAAAATAATAACATTCCTTTTAAAGAGAACATGTATAAAGATATTCATAACCTTAGAAATACAAAATCTAATAGCATTTATGGGAATAAGAGATATCTTACTCTGCAGAAACTTTATGGACTTCCCATAAACACTTTTCATATTATATTCAAAAAGTAGTGTTTCTAAAACTTCTGAAAAGTGAGTATATAAGATGAATCTTGAAGGAAGAGCTTACATGGTCATGTGCATTGAGTGAGAGATGTCAGCACAGATAACGCCAGGAGACGTGAGAGCTTATGCAGCACTCAGGCATCCTCAGGGAATGTGGCACATGCACTAAGAGCTGCCCAGATATTTTCAAAATCAGCATTTCCCCAGGTGTCACTAAGTTTTGAGAGAAAAGAAGTATTAATGAGTCTTAACAAATAATTGGAATAATTTAATTTAATGAAGCAGAAAAATTCAAAAGAACTGCATAAAGTTCAAATTAAGTAGATTCTCTTGAGGCAAGAAAAGCCAGTATCAAGATCTCTCGAGCTTGTGAACCTACTGTTCTAGCAAGGTTATGGAAACAACCTCATCAAAGGAAGGTTCTGGTCTGTGTAAACTAGTGTTTGTAAATAATCCTTAAAATGAAGAGGTATATATAAAGGGAAATAGAATATACATTGTTATATTTAGAGCAAATATAAATGTAACAAAGATCCTCATGTCCTCAAAGACAGCTATTGACTTATAAGAGGACATTTGTATAAATATATGCATATTTCCAGAATTTTTAGTCTATTGGTATAATGGCAAGCAAAAGTATAGTAACATAACTCAGGAATGTACATTAGGAAAAATGCCCTCTGTAGATCAAGAAGAGAGGAACTCTCTCCTGTAAGTGAGTAACATGAGTGGTCTTCTTGCTTTGCACTAGTTAACCTTTATCTTTGTGCAGATAAAAGTTTTAACTACATGAATCTGCTATAATACCACTGGGAAATCACCTAGGGCAAAGTGATTTTTCCCAGTCTTTCAGAGCATGGGATATTTAGAAAACAACCCACAGCTCTATTTCTTTTCAACACCCGGTTGTAACTCTGTGAGTATTTGATTACCATCTTAGGAACTGTCTAGACAAGATAGAGGAGAGAAAAGATAGCTGATGGTCATAGTGGGAATGTTAAATCCTGTGATGGATGGACCGTGCTTGTCATTTGACACAGAGGCTGTAACATAGGTGAACTGCACAATAGCTTCTGTAGTGATATTTTTTCTGTGTATGATATTTTCTTTCCACTTGAATTTTGCATAAAGGTTACACGCTTTGTTTAAACTTCTCTTTCACAAGCGTCTTAGTTTCTGCAAGTATTAGACTCAGCTGCATTACTTCTCTTTTCCTCTCTCACCTCTAGTGGATGACTTGATTGGTTTTGCTGCCTATTTTGAGAAGGCTTATACCAATCTGAATGCTGGTATTGTCTCTGGGTTTGAAATGACTTGTGTTTTAAACAAGCATCTTAAAGTTATAATAAACATGCATCTTGAAAAGAAATTAACAACATCTGCAAAGAGTTGATAGATCTGCAAGATAAGCATTATTGCTGTCTTTTATATCATTGAAAATATTGTTTGGATAATCATAACGAAATATATGGGAATATAATAAAAATATTGTCAATTGAACAAAAGTAGGATTGTAGTTTGTATTTTTTAAAAGTGTTCAAATTAAGGCAGTTTATTTCACATTTAATTTATTCAGTGATACTAGAATAAGAAAAATTATACAACTACATTCTGAAGTATCTTTTGGTTTTTGTGGGGAAATACTGTTTCCTTAAACTTAGTCTCTAACCTGTGGTAATAGAATTATGTGTAGTCATTATTTTGCTGACTCTTAACCCTATATGCAGTTGCAGATCTTCATCCCCCAAAACACTGCCTCAATATTTCTGAGAGTCCCTAGCAGCATTTCAAATGGTGTATTAATACATGTGGTACTTATTGTATGGTGTATTTTTCTTGTATGTCTTTTCTATTTCTTCTATTAAATACTGCTTTGTCCTCCAATCTACAATCCTCAGGGCATTGGAGCTCAAAAAGTTTGAAAGATCTTACAAAGTGAGAAAGAAACCTCTATCACTGTTGGTGTTACCTGCTATTTTAGTGTTATTACAGCATTTTACAGAATATACAGAGTTTGTAGTGAAATGGCTTTTTTAGGTTTTAATAAAAAGTCTGACTTGCCCCTTTCCCAACTCCAAACTCAGTCGAGTCCAGTGTGGGAACTGCGCTTGAACAGATATGAGTGACAGAGTACAAATTAGACCCTCGATAGCTACTCTTCTCTTTTGATCAAGACTTCATTACAAAGTCAAACTTGTCATGTCTGGATACCTTTTTCTTGATTGAGAGTTCTATCTTTGGAGACTTCAGCAGGACTGTCTCCAACTTCTTACCATACCTGATGGAATCTCAGATATTGGGTTCCTCCCCTACTTGTGTAATCTCAGAGTTAAATGGTTCCTTAGATTCTTCTGATTTAGACTTGGATTTTGTATTTTATGTAAATAGTTAACGTAACTGGTAGCCAGACCATCTGAAAGGAAGTTTGATTGAGTGCTAAAGTCTTTCTGAGATTGTTGTGATGGTTATCATTTATAAATGAATAGAAAATGATTCTGAGTTTGTTGTTGGTGTATAGGAATGCTACTGATTTCTGTACATTGATTTCATAACCTGAGACTTTGCTGAATTTGTTTATCAATTCCAGTAGTCTCATAGCAGAATCTTTGGGGTTTTCTAGATATAAGATCACATCATTAATAAAGAGCAATAGTTTGACCTCTTCTTCCCCCATTTGGATAACCTTGATTTCCTTCTCTTGTCTGATTGCTCTGGCTAGTACTTCCAGCACTGTGTTGACTAGAAGGGTGATAGAGGGCAACCTTGTCTGGTTCCAGTTCTAAGCGGGAATGCTTTCAATTTTTCTCCATTGAGTATGATGTTGACTGTGGGTTTATCATATATGGCTTTTAGCATTTTTGGGTAAGTCCTGTCTATGCTTATTTTGTTAAGCATTCTTATCATAAAAGAGTGCTGAATTTTGTCAAATGCTTTTTCTGCATCTATTGAGAGGATCTATGGTCTTTATTTTTACTTTTATTTATGTGTTGAATTACATTTATAGATTTGCATATGTTGAACCATCCTTGCATGTCTGGGATGAAGCCCACTTGGTTGTGATGTATTATTTTTTTGATAAGCACCTGAATTTGGTTTGCTAGGATTTTGTTGAGAATTTTTGCATCTATATTCATAAAGGATATTTGTCTGTAGTTTTCTTTTTTTGTTGTGTCCTTTCCTGGCTTTGGTATCAGGGTGACATTGGCTTCATAATATGTGTTGGGGAGGATTCCTTCCTTCTCAATGTTTTGGAATAATTTCTCCAGGATAGGCACCAGTTCTTTTTGTAGGCCTGGTAAAATTCTGATATAAAACCATCTGGTCTGGGACTTTTCTTTTTAGGAAGGTTTTTTATTGCTGCTTCAGTTGCAAAAAAGAAAATAAAATACCTAGGAATATATTTAACTAAGGAGGTGAAAGATCTCTACAGGTAGAACTACAAAACAATGAAGAAGGAAACAGCAAGGGACGTAAACAGGTGGAAAACCAAACCATGCTCATGGGTCAGCAGAATCAATTGTTAAAATGTGCGTTCTACCCAAAGTGATCTACAGATTCAATGCAATCCCTATTAAAATACCAACATCATTTTTTGCAGATCTAGAAAAAATAATTCTATGCTTCATATGGAACCAGAGAAGACCCTGCATACCAAAAGCAATCTTAAGCAAAAAGAAAAAATTGGGAGCCATCAATTTACCAGACTTCAAGCTATAGTATGTGGCTATAGTAACTGAAACAGCATAATACCTGCCGAATAACAGAGACATAAATCAATGGAATAGAATGGAGAACCCGGATACAAAACCATCCTCATATAGCCATCTAATCTAATCTAATATAGGAGACAAAAACATACACTGGGGAAAATAATCAAAATTCAATAAGTAGTGCTGGGAAAATTGGATAGCCACATGTAGAAGACTGAAACAGGATCGACATCTCTTGCCTCTCACAAAAATCAACTAATGGGGGATAACAGACTTAAACCTAAGGCATGAACCTATAAGAATTCTAGAAAAAAATGTTGGAAAATCTCTTTTAGACATTGGTCTAGGGAAAGAATTTATGAAACAGACCCCAAAGGCAATCACGACAACAAGAAAAATAAATAAATAGGACCTGATCTAATTAAAAAGCTCCTGCAAAGCCAAGGACACTATCATGAGAGCAAACAGACAACCTACAGAATGGGAGAAAATATTCACATGCTACATATCCAATGAAGGGCTGATAACTAGAATCTATATAGAACTCAGGAAAATCTGCAAGACAAAGCCAAACAACCCCTTTAAAAAGTGGGCAAAGGACATTGATGGAAACTTTTCAAAAGAAGACAGACTAATGGCTAACAAACATATGAAAAAATGCTCAACATCACTAATCATCAGGGAAATGCAAATCAAAACCACAATGAGATATCACTTAACTCCAGGGAGAATGGTTTTTATCAAAACGTACCAAAACAATAAATGTTGACATGGGTGAGGAGAGATAGGAACACTCATATACTTCTGGTGGAACTAAAAACTACTACAACCTCTGTGGAAAGCAATATGGAGATACCTCAAAGAGCTACAAGTAGAACTATCATTTGGTCCAGCAATCCCATTACTGGATATCTACCCAAAGGAACAAAAGACATTTTATTAAAAAGACGTCTACACTAGAATGTTTATAGCAGCATAATTCACAATTGCAAAGATGTGGAAACAACCCAAGTGCCCATCAATACATGACTGGATTAATAAAATGTGATATATGTGTATCATGGAGTTTTACTCAGCCACAAAAAACAATGGTGACCCAGCACCTCTTGTATTATCCTGGATAGAGCTGGAGCCCATTCTACTAAGTGAAGTATCACAAGAATTGAAAAACAAGCACCACATGTAATCACCATCAAATTGGTATTAACTGATCAACACTTAAGTCCATATATAGTGGTAACATTCATCAGTGCCAGGCAGGTGGGAGGGGGGAGGGCGATGAGTATATTCACACCTAATGGGTGCAGTGCACACCATCTGGGGGACGGACAAGGTTGAAGCTCTGACTAGGGTGGGGCAAAGGCAATATATGTAACCTAAACATTTGTACGCCTGTAAGATGATGAAATAAAAAATAAATGAATAAATAAATAAATAAAAAAGAAAATGAATGATTAGTGATTTCACATGTGATCTACTACTTGAAGCAGGCAATGGCCTTTGAATATTTTGGGACACCTGTGATTGATAAATTTTTACAGTGTTGATGACTTTTTAAAGAAAAGTGACAAGAATATAAATGCAATTATAAAACTGCAAAATGGTTTTGGGAATTGAGCTAGTTTTAACTTACATGTTAAACCACCCATAATATTTGAAACAGTGCACACCAAGTGCAGCAGAGAACAAAAAGAGATACCAATCAGTGCAATTACCACTCTTAACCTCTATTAGGAAGGGAGAAAGCAAAATTTTTCCTTAGAGTTCTTTCACCCCCAAATCACTTCTTTTTCCTTCACTCTTATGTCAAAGGTTCCAAATACATTATATATTTTCTTGAGTGCCCTAAAAGCCCTACCATAAACCTGTCATCTTTAGGCAATATCTGCATGCTATTGTACCATCATTCTATTCTATGCCCTAATAAAAACAGCCTTCTGCAAATTGCCATGTTGGAAAATATTTAAACGACAAATACGTATCTCTCCTAGGAATGTTTGTTCTGTAATGGCAGACCATAATTTAGCTTAAAGGAGCTCTGATGTTAGAATTTTGGATATTATATGTAGGTTAATGGGGTGATATGTGGGCAGAACTAATTGTATTCTCACAATCCATCAAATTACCTGAAAATGGTACTCAGTGTGCTTTCTCCCCCTAAAACCAATGTTGTTCAGAACACACTGCGGCTGGAGATTGTATTGTTTATTAAGAGAAAAATAATATAATGTATTAAGAAGAACGTGAGATTCATAGTCTTGGTTCAGTATTTCCTAGTGCATGATCTTGGACGAGTCTCCACTATCTCAGTAAATAGAACATGTTAATAATACCTACCTCACTAGATTTAGTCAAGAAAAAATTTGAAATACTGTAAGTTCAGGTCTTTTATGAGCTCTCATGTGCTACATTGAAAATGGACCAGTACTGGGAATACAGGATTTGATTTCCATATGTACATGTGCATACAGAAATTCCACGTTAGGTGCAAAGCCACTTTAAAAACTAACATGTGTATATGAATATTTTTACATAAAATTCCTTATCTAAAAATTATTTGTATTTCCATTTTGGTTTTTATCAGTAGGCTTGGAAATTTTTAGCTTATGTCATTTAAGGTAGAGTTTCAGAGGGCTAGATATAACAAGGAGGAGAGGTATCTTTAAGTACTTTAAAACCTCTGTACCCCAGTCACCTTAGTCTTTCTCTCCTTTGGTCAATGAGTTTGATTTCAAGCCATTTGGATATAGATGAATCTATTCTGGGCATATAAATTATGTTATATGAAGAAAACAACTATACAAGCACATTTCTATATGGCAATGATGACAATTCCATTGTAAAACTGGGTGGCACAAATGAAAAATACAAAAGAATAGGAATGACAATAATCTGCATTTTCTGAAGATGCAAATCAAACATTTTTAGCCATACTAATATTTAATATTGTTATTAATTATAGATGGGGCACACTGAGAGGAGCACAAGGACGGAAAGAAAAATTTTGGGTATGTAACTCTTTCCTCTTGAATTTCTGCTGTGAAGTGAATACTTTGCAATCCTCTGTTTCTCTGCTTCCTGCTTAGTTATTATTTAGTCACATCCTAATTTACAGTTGTATTATTCATAACATTGGTGTTTTTTCCAGCACGAAACTGATAATTATTTATATCGTAATAATAGTTTTCTCCAACTCTTGTTATTTCAACTTATAAAAGAAGAATAAGTATTTTTTTTCAAATTGAGAATCAACAGGACAACTTTTTGTTCTGTTATCATCTATATTAAATTTAAGGTGATGATTAGACAACCCCATATATGTGTATATGTCAAACAACTTTGATGCCTTTTTAATGTTAGTATCATACATGTATTTTTTTTTCCCAGAAGGTAAGGTTTTTATTTTCCCCCCCAAAATTATAACATACGACATGTCTTTATGGAGAAAGAGCCAATGTCTAGTCTCAAAAATTACAGAAAGTTATAATTAAAAATACAATTTGAAGAAGATTAGAACATATTGCCTCAAATGGTTTATTTATTACAATGAATTTGGTCAATTGTTCCAAGTCCTAATATTATATACCTTTTTTTGCACAACTAGAATAAAGTCTAGGTTATAATACTTATGGAAATTAAAATTAAATGTGCATAGTAGAATGCATATTATAGCTTACAAAACACTAGATATTAGGAATTGTACTCATCCAAGTGACTTCTGGTAGATTTCTTCATTAGGCACTCAGGTATGCGGTCACACCTTGTATTTGTCTTGTTGATATATGTAGATATTGTGCTTTTAGGTAGAGAAATTCTTCTTTGTATTCAGCTTTTTAAAAATATCATTTTCCTTATTAAAACAGAACTCAAATTTGCCAACAATTAACATCAATGTCCAATAGTTAAAATAAATAAATTGTGAAAGAAGATACGTTATTTGAATACTTACAATTAAGTTTCTGTGTGGGATTTTTATTAAATAAATTTGGATAGTTAATCTCAAAACAATATAAAAGTTAGAAATAAAAGCAAGTTCTTTGATTAACATATTTAACTCACAACAGTTCTTAGCACATAGCACTTGATGGCTATTTGTTGAATGAATATGAGTGAATATGCAGAGGAAAATGTTTTGTAATCCCCTCATCCTCAACCTGATCGTTTCCACCCTAGAGCCCCATCGGTGGTGTACATGTACACACGCACACACACATGTAGGCCTGCATTTATACTCACACATTCTCATATATTCAGCACAAACATGCACGCTATCCTTTTAAACTACTTTTGTTGTAGTTATTATCAACTCTGAACTTACTACTTATCAAAAATTTTCTCTGAAAAATGTTTTTCACTGTGGTATTGGCAGGATTTCTTTCTGCTGTGATTCTTTTGAATAAATTGTTGAATGTAATTGGCAGGAGTACAAGAATCAGAATGAAATTTATAACATTTTATTAAATTGCCCATTTTTATAGCCTCTTTTTCACCACCAAACTGTATACTCATCTGCTGCCACAATCATATTTGCCTCACTAACCTATTCCAAGGGCAAAGTATAGTGACTGGTACATAGTGGGAATGTTAACAATAGTCATTAAATGAGGGAATGAATAACTGCAATCTAGGTATTCAGGAAAAACTAGCCAAGTCATTAAAATAATTTTTATTTTGTGTAGAACTTTATGGTGTTTTCATTGATATATGAAATCTTTAAGTACAGTTGCACTATTTTATAAAGAATTGTGAAGAGCCTGAGATGTTTTCCATATATACCCAGTTTACCTAGTGTTTTGTATATATATGTACATATATATATATATATATATATATATGCGCCATATGGAAACTGGGTCAGAAGCCAAAAGTTTTAAATTGAAATTCACAACCAGATCAACAGCCAGGGTAACACTGAAGCGTCACAGCATGGGTCCCCTACACTTTAGTCTTGCAGGTGATGTGATAAGAGCCAATGGAATTTTTCTACACAGGTAGCAGTTTCAGTCCCATAAATGAGGGACAGAGAACAATGGATTTTCTTCATTCATATACAGGAGACAAATAGGCAGATTCCTCCTTTCCTGAAAGGAAAGAAAAAACTTTTATTCCACTAAGAGGAGATGGATAGAATCTTGTTTTCTCACCCTAACCTTTAGGAATATGAACATGTCTTTCTAAGGGCCAGATAAACACCAGATACTGTCTCCAAATGCTGGACTTCATCCTTTTTGACATGTAAATACCGAAGGAGATAATGCTCCAGTACTTCTGGCAACTTGGGGCTTAATTTAGGACTTTGTGCTCTAACTCTTTGTTTCTCTTGAGGAGATAAGAGAAGTTTTATTATCCCTTCAGATCTATCAATTAACTGTACAAATGGCTACAAATTTGATTCTCATAGTATGTGAAGAGTAAAATATTTGTGGGAGAAGTAAAAGCAAACATTCCCTCTCTTTATATTAAATACATTGTTTGTGAGTCAGGAGGCTAGGGCTTTTTTCAAGAGCACTGAGAAATCTAGCGAAGTTTTATTTCCTCACAATTATATAGGGATGTTTCAAAATATTTACAA
This sequence comes from Indri indri, assembly GCA_004363605.1. Classification (NCBI taxonomy): domain Eukaryota; kingdom Metazoa; phylum Chordata; class Mammalia; order Primates; family Indriidae; genus Indri; species Indri indri. The sequence goes on along the minus strand of RJWJ010005126.1, from coordinate 4,332 downwards.
ACAGGCCTACGACATAGGCTTATTTTTATAATAAAAAAATTGGATGGCTTCCACTACTGAGTAAAACATAATAGATAGTAGCCAGCCATACATTCCACTAAATAGGTAGAAAATAATAACAGAATTTCTCAAACTTGTATTTTTTAAAACATGAGAGCTGAACCTAGAGAAGATTTTCTGTGGAGAGACGGAAAGGCAGAATGAAACCATCTGCAGCATTGCAAAGCCTGGGGGAAGAGTTCCCTCCCCACAGAGGCTGAAACAAACACTTAATAAATACAGCCCTTGACATATCAAAACCAGGCATGGCCTGAGCTTAACAAAAGCTTCTTTTCAGCCCTGATTCAACTCAATTCCCGATTGGGTGACTAGATTGAGGTGATCAGTTCCTTACCATGTATTTCTAGAAGAAAAAAGAGCTAACGTCCTTTCGTGGAAAATAATTCCAATTCCAGTCTCTATAGTTGCTATAACAAAATACGCAGTATACCTGTGTAGAAAAATTCCATTGGCTCTTATCACATCACCTGTGATACATTTAAAAATTATGAGACAAGTAAAGCAGAAAAATTGACAAATAATCAAGGGAAAAGAAACAATCTATAGAAGCAATAAATGATACTTTAGAGGTAGGCTTTAAAATAACCATTATAAAAAAAGCATTAAGGAAAATATGGATGAAAAGATAGAGAATTTCAATCTATAAAGAAGCAACAAGATGAGTTCTTGAACTCACAAATGCAACGTTTGAGATTAAGAAATCACCGTATGGTTAAATGTCAGACAAGACTAATGATCTTAAATAAAGTTCAATAAAACATATCCAATTTTTAATACACAGGAGAAAATATCATGAGAAAACAAAAACAAATCCAGAACAGTGTGATGGGACAGGTGAGGAACAAGTGAATGTTTTAACGTACATGTAATTGTAGCTCCAAAAGGATAAGAGACAGCGAATGAGGCAGAATCAATATTTAAAATCATGATGACCAGGTTTTCCAAAACCAAAAAACATCAACCTAAAGATTCAGGAAGCTTCATAAATTCCAAGCAGGACGATTCAAGAAAATCATACCCAAGCATTTCATGGTCAAAAGGCTGGAAATAAAAAATAAAGAGAAAAATCTAAAAACAGAGTTTAAAAATACCTATTACCATCCAAAAAAGCAGCATTGACTGAAAGCTGACATTTCAATGGAAAAAAATGGATGATAGAAGACAACAGAATGACATTGTTAAAGTGCTGGATAAAAATAGTTAATAATAAGAATGACAATGATGATGGTGATGAAGATAACCTACCAACCTGGAATTTTATACATGGTGACAATTTTCTTCAAAATAAAAACAAAATTAAGACATTTTTAGACAAAAGCTGAACCAACACAGTTTCAAAAAATGTAAAGCAAAAGTTGCAGAAAAAAGTAGACAAATATTTTAATACTTTACAATATCTTATAGAAATAGCAGCTAAAATGTAAATAAAGTTATAGACAATTGGAAAACCTATTAACCAGCTTTATATAATTGAAATTCATAGAATACTATACATAAATATTGATGAATTATATTCTCTTCAAGTGCACATGAAATATAATATTTACTAAAATTGACTATATCTTGGGCAATAGTTCAATGGCAAGTTCAGTAAGTTCAAAAGATTGAAATTTTGCAGAAGATACCAAGTTAAAACTTTTGTTATTTAGCTAAAGCAGTACTGAATTTAACAGAAAATGCATGTATTAGAAAAAAAGAAAGGTTAAAATTGATGCATTTTTAAAAAGGTTGAAAAGAATGATTCGACAAGCTAAAAACACAAACTCAAGAAAGATAAAATGAATGAAATAATATAGAGCAGAAATCAATGGCAAAAAAAACAGATATGTAACAGACAAAATTAACAAAGCAAAAAACTGATTATTTGAAAAGATCAATTTTTAAATAGACTGAAAAAGAAACAAAGAGAGACAAAACAAATAACCATAAAAAAGGACATTGCTGCACATTCAATAGATATTAAGTAATTAATAAGAGGATATTATGAGAAAGTTATGCCAATATATTTTAAAATATGGATGAAATGGATAAATTTATTGGCAAACAAAACTTATCAAAACTCATGCAAGATGAAAACAGAAAGCCTAAACAGTTATGGAACAATTTGAAAAAAATTGACTCCTTTTAAAACACTCTCACAAAGAAACTCAGTCTCAAAAGACTTCACTGGCGAATTTTCCCAAACATTGAAGGAAAAAATAAAATCGATTTTATATCAAATCCTTTAAGGGAATAGAAAATAAGAAACAGTTAGTCCGCAACTCATTTTATAGAGCAGCATAACATCAATACCAAAGCCTGACAATACAAAAAAGGAAAATTACAGGTCAACATCTCTTATGACCATAAAATTCTAAGCAAAATATCACAACTAAGAAATATATTGAAAGGATAACACATCATGACCAAGTGATGTTTATCATCCCAGGAAGGCAGGGTTGGTTTCAAATACTAAAATCAATCATTATAGTTCATCACATTATCAGAACCAAGCAGGAAAATAAACATGATTACCCTCATTGACGCAGAAAATGCATTAATAAAATTCAGCACCTGAATTAGCATTCTATTGTGCAAAAAATTGTCACAAATTTAGAAGCTTAAAACAATATACATTTATTTTTTCGGTGTTTACATGGGTCAGAACTCCAATTTATCTGGATCCTGTGCTCAGGGTCTCACAGCATGTAGTCCAAGTGTTGATTGGGATGTGTTCCTTTCTGGAATTCAAGGTCCTGCTCTAAACTCACATGGTTGTTGGCAGAATTTAATTCTTGTGGTTGTGAGGCCAACTCCCCATTTTCTTGCTGACTGGACTACTCTTAGTTCCTAGAGGGTGTTTGAATTTCCTTCCATGTGGCACCCTGACAGACATTCTCACAGATCTTCCCACAAAATAGCAGTTTTCATCTTCAAGACCGTTAGGAAAAACAAAACTCCTGACGTCTAGCCTCTCTTTTAAAGAGCTTCATGACCCATATTTGGTCAATAAGCCATAGTTTGTCAATGCTTATGGTACAGAAATTTCATACACATATGAAATAAAATAAACCAGACCCCTATGTCGCAAAATACACACAAAACTAATTTGAGATGGAACATAGACCTAAATGTGATTGCAAAATAATAAAGGGTCTCGGAGAAAATATAGGCAAATATGTTCATGATATTGATTAGGCAAAACTTTCTTAAACTGGAAATAAAATGGATAAACTTCATGAGAAAAAATTATCAGACTACATTAAAATAAAAATAACTATTCAAAAGACAGCATTTTGAGATAGAAAAGGTAAGCCACAGACTGAGAAAATTTACCTATCAATCACCTATCTATCCTTCTATCTATCTGGAAAGACATCTGTAAGGATTCACATATAGAATACATAGAAATGCTTACAAATGTATAGGAAGACAAAAAAAACCTCAATAAAATATTAGAAAAAATTCTTGAACAGGCACTTCAGAAAATAGAAAATCCAAATGGTCAACAGACATATGAAAATGTGGTTGACATTATTAGTTATCAGGGAAATGCAAATTAATACTACAACGAGATACCACTGCACATGCACTAGACTGGCTTAAATTAAAAGGATTGATAATACCAAGTATAAGTGAGGATGTGGAGTAACTAGAACTCTTGTAATAATGATGAATGTGTAGATGGTACAACTACTTATGTACATCATGTTTATCAACAGGAGAACGGATAAATAAATTGCGTTATAGTGACACAACGAAAATACACAGCAATAAAATGAATTAATTATTTACATATACCATGACATGATGAACCTGAGAAACATTATTTTGACCTAAAGAAGCCATGCGCAAAAGAGTCTATTCTGTGTTATTCCATTATTATAAAGATCAATTACAGGAAAAACTGATGAGTGAGGGCAGGGTGAATGTTGACAGGAAGGTGACATGGCAGATCTTCTGGGTGCTATAAATGGTTTATTTCTTTGTCTAAGTGGAGCTTACTGTCTTTGTCTAAGTGGAGCTTACACAGGCATAAACTTCATAAACACATGTATAAATTCACTAAACTGTACTCTTAAGATTAATATACTTTACACATGTGACTATATCATAGATCTCAATATAAAAGGTAAAAAGTTACATCTTTAGAAATTTCATCCTCTGTGTTGCCACCCTTTACTTTGTAATTAAATACAAACAAATTCAGGCATTTGGAAGAAAGAAATATAATGGGTGAAGAAATGGAAGAAATGAGAGTAGGAAGGATAAGATCAATAAACAAAATACATG
>RJWJ010005125.1:65000-70461 GCA_004363605.1 Indri indri | reverse complement strand
ATCCAAGGAGAGCTTAGCTGGGGAATCACCAGAAATTCTCAGTATTCTCTATTTCTTAATTTTTATTTATTATTATTACTGTGCAAGGTATTAGGCTAAGCATTTTATTTAGACACTCGTATTTAATTTTTCTCTCTCTTTCTTTTCTTTCCTTAGCTAAAACTCTTAAGTTCTTTTGACCAATTCACTGAGCAGTAGGTAGCCAACACTGTATTTAAAATTTAGGGCACTTTGTTCTCTTTGTTTTCCTGGCCTAGGTGTCAGGTCACTAAAACAAGGTTTGGATTTTCCAAAAATTATTTTACTCAGAAACCAATAAAGAAAATATTATTAAAGAATATATGAAAAAGAAAGAAACAGTATTACAAAAATACAACTTTATTATATTACCTAGATAATAGTTTAGCATATAGAGATTTCTGGACACCTAAATCTTTAGCGTCTCTTTACTATTCACTTACTTCCAGTAAGTCTCCTATTATTAGTATTTGCTCTTCCCTTTGGTGGATTTGGGCACCTTTTCCCATTGTTGTATATTAGTATCTGCTCTGATTTTTATTACCATCCATGTAGCTTCCAAGCACTTTGTGTTCTCATCTTGAGGACTGTCCAGTTCCCATCTGTTACTCTTACTTCCTATGTCAGTACATCTTCTGCTTACATTCAGAGTGTCAATTTTAATTATTTGCTTTTTGGTAGTGTATAATCTGATGTATTTAACCTAAATCCATTGTATTTATGGGTTCTTCCCAACTCAGGTTACTCTTCCTATTTCCCCTGGGGTTTTTAGAAGATATATTGAGGTGTTTCCCAATTTGAATGGAACACGAAGATGGTTCACAATAAAAAACAAAAATGTGGTTTTTATGTAGAAGAACACTACTACTCTTTTAATTAATATAATTATCATCAGTCATCTTGCCAAGAAAAATCTTACGGGATGTTATGCTTTTACTGATTGGTTAGATCCACCAAAGAAGGTGAAATGGTTTATAAACATAGAAAGAACTTTATTTTATTAGTGTTTAATGTGATATATGGTACCTTAGAAAATACTAAAAACTCCAGTGAATTCTCTACTTTACCTGCACCCTGCAAGTGTTGATGAAAGTCATCAATTTAATGAGGAGTCATCCAGTGCAACTTAGTTAACATTTAGTTTAACAGAATCATATAGAAAGTTTCATCTATAGATCCCTTAGCATTTTAGAAGTTAGTATATGATTGGTGATTATGTCAAATCTCAAGTGATAATTTTGAGTAAGAACAGCATTAATGAGTTTATCTGAAAATGATCACTAAGTGAGGAACATAAGCATGGACCACACATCCCCGTAACAATTTTTTCTTAGTCATCATCTGGACATTTCCATTCTGGTCTAAGCATCACCCCAGAGTTGTGCCATGCCATCTAGTGATTCTGATTTTTAAATTGATTAAATCCAGCAAGTGACAACATTCCTAAAGTTCCATTCATGGAAAGTTTGTTTTAAGCTGCTTTTGTAGTTTTATATTGTTATTCTAATATCAACCCCCATTTTTACTGATTCTCTTGGATTTTGGGTTGATGTTAAATGCAAGTTAAGAAAAGGTCTCAGGGCCAAGAAAAGTTATGTAACAATGATCTCAGAAGGCACTAAATACAAATCAAAGTGACTTAGTGGATCACTCAGTAACAGTTGCCCTGAATAAGTAAGCATGAAAGATGAAGATTATTAAGATATTTATCTTGACAAATATGATGCTAACTCACCAAATCCACTGGAGGACAGGTTTTGGGTAAGCAGTTCTTTTCCTTACCAAAATTTATGCCATAATTAGTACCTTAAAACTTTCACACTCAAATATGCTTTATACCAAGTTGGAATGCATCATTAATAACCAATATATTAAAATATGATACAAGACAAACTAATTTTTGTAAATGCCTTAGATTAAAGCTTGTTTGGCTATCTTTGTGTACATTTAAAACTTAGGCAATTTTATTATTCATTTGGTAAGTATGTAGTTTTTCCATGGTCTTCTTCCATTCCCCATTTTGGCCTGCATATATCTGCACACTTAAAATTTTATGAATGAGAACTTCCATGTAGCACATAGACTGGATAAGGCTCAATGTAAGCTGGTCACTGCAGACTCATCAGTAGTAGGGCAGCAAGTCACCATGTAATACCTTGGTTATTTTTTATAATATTGAATTCTATTTTGGGCACTTAAATTTTGTGATTTTTTTTTTTTTGCTTGACAGTTTATGAAATTGTTTTAAATATTACTGTGGCAGGCTGTTTTGATTAGCTAGGCGAGCTTCATTTTCAATCCCCTTTGTCAATGGAGAGGCAGGGATGTTAATATTTGTTTCCTCAGCCTACCTTAAAAGAAGAACCATGTTACACATGTTTAGCCAATAAGACATAAACAGAAATTTGTTTTTTCTTCTTAAATTTCCTAATAAAAGAGGCAGATCTTGTTTCTATACTCCCCTCTTTCTCCCTGCCTTGTGCTTGGACACGCTAAATGAAGCTGCACCAACCATCTTGTCATTGTGAAGCTAAACAATAAGATGTGCATGAAAGATCAATGTGCTAAGGATGGCAGAACAGAAAAACATGAAGATTCTGGGACAATGACGACATCACTGAGTGGTTGCACCTCCACTTGTTCTTCCAGGCTTCTTGCAATGTGTGATAATTAAACAGCTTTATTACTTAATCCTTTCTTGGATGGTTATTCCAATATTTGCAGGCAAAAATGTTCCTAATTAACATAGTAATTTTAATTTTTTAAGTAGAAAAACATCTCTACTTAAGAAATTTTAACTTATAAAATTTTGTTCACTTGAACAGAGTTATGCTTTGGAGAAAATGAGATAACTATTCATTAATAGATGGGGGATGGTAATACGTGTTTATGTCATGAATAAAATAGACATGGCCAGAGAATAAAACAAACATGATCGTAGAATAATTTATTAGTCAGGAATATGCTTGTTCTGTTTGTGCTTAGTTTTGCAGTGTATTATCTTTGATATGTGAAAAAACAATGAGTTATTTAAGATACTAGTTGAAAAGACACATGAATACAAGGAAAAAATTAATTAACAATAAAATTGGTGGGAAAATAATGAATATTATGCAAGCTTATGGAATACATAATTTAATAGCAGATATGACCCCTAAGGACAAATGATGAATCATGAAAGAAAATAGAAAAAACATGATTATTTAAATGAAAAAATTATTTTGGATGTGTGACTAGAGTTTTATCATCAATGTTTGGTACCTATTAAATTCAATTCAATTAAGAATAAGGTTTTGTATAGGTTTGAGAGTGTGTTGAAAATGTTGCTGCTGAAAATTTGTTGCAAGCCAGAGATGATTCACAATTCAAGGCCCATTTGAATGTTGACTTTTTCAAAACATAGCAGGTATGGTAGCTGCAAATGGTTTATTTCACTCTTGTGGAAATTATGAAGAACAAGAGTTTATAAAGTATGGCAGAGATTGTTAGTTATTAGTCTCAATGTCTTCCTTTCTTAGCAACAGAACTCCAAGTTTTAGCTTGGCAAATGGCAGCCCAGAATAAAATCTACATGTCCCAACCTCACGGGGACATGTGATCCTATGACTAAGTTCTAGCAGAAGGAATTTATCAAAGTCTCGTTTAAATGATAAGAGATAGTGGATGTGCACTATTTACCCTTCTTTCATCCTACTTCATGAAAATTTTTTGTGAAAGCTGGAACTCTAGTAAGCATCTTGCATCATTAGGATACAGTCATAGCCTAGGAATGACTGCGTGAGCTTGCAAATTTAAGTACTGCTAATATAATTCTGACTCTCTCTCTCTCTCAACTTAAAATGAGGATGGTGTTAAAGTCTGTTTATTTTTTAAATGAACAGAAGGAAAGGAGTTCATTGTGGCCTTATCTCAAGACACTGATTTGTCTGCACTGACTTAGACAGTTTTGGTGGCTCCAGCCTCAGAAATTACCTAATTGTCGCTATTGCAATGTTTGGTAGACTCCCTGCTAATTGACAATTGATTGATACCTCACATTAATGTCTGTCAACTGAAGAGTAAGTAGCAACAAATGTTTGCCACTAGTGAAAGCAGGATAAGAGATAAGGTGACTGTGAGAATAGCTTTTTACACATTGAAGAAGGTATAAGATTAGCAACAGCATCAGAGTTGTGTCAGCTACACATCAGCATGTTTCGAACTGTTACAAATACACCCATGTTAGAATCCTGAATATTGTGTGCATCCTGTTTGTCTGCATAGCCACCTGGAGGTGTCTGATGGGGAGGAAGAGAAGCAACAACCACTATGTGGCCATCTGTGGTAAAATTCTAGGCCACAAACTTTATTTTTACCTTTGCTTAAATCTGCTCTTATAATTCAGATTCTAAATCAGGAAAGAATATTTCTCTTAGTTATGTTGGAATCACTGGAATTTTCTTGCTCAGCAATCCTTCCCATTTCACATGGTTCCTTTGCTAGAAAGTTTAGTATATAGGATTTACTATTGTATATAATTCTTCCATCCTTAAAAATTTTAATTCCTTTATCAGTGAACCGTGACTCACTTCTGTTGATGATAATTAGAAAATGAGCAGAGATTAAAATCAAGATAAATTCAATAAAGTAAATAGCCACCTAGAATAAGACGTTTAGAAGCAGAGCCTTGGGATAAATGTGGCCATGGGAGATGATACCCATATGTTCCCATATGATTTAGGTAGGAGAAACCGAGATGTCGGCTTGCAGTAGCTCAGAGAAGACAATCATTTTGGGTTTTAGAGAAAGGAAAGAGAAAACTGAGAAAACTGAAATAACAGATTGAAGCCACTCTGCCTCTGGGAGTACTATAAGGCACAGGAAGCATGACCTTCAAATTCTAAAATCAGGGAGTCATTAAATAGTTGATGGAGACAAATATAGGAAAAATGCCTGCTGTTATAAATATTCTCTGCAACGAAACCAAGAATTTCTGAATATATTGTTGAATTGAGACACAGTGATACCCAAAAACAAATTTGGCCATCAAAGGAAGATAAATTGATATTGATTGTATAGTATTCATTAACAATTTAAAATATAAATCGGTATTTGGCAATTAGTAGGCTCTTTACTTAGTGTGCTTTCTTTACTGTGCTACCATGAATATAAAATTGCATTTATATTTTGAACACTTACAGACTTTCAAAGATACACTTGAGATCCTAATCTCCTAACTCTGTTTTTCCCTTAGGGTACTAAATTCCTCATTCAAAAATTATCCTACTAAAGACCATCACAAATCTAGTTCTTGTGATTGGGAAAGAACTGATCCTACCAACTTTGAAGCGTTACATATTTCTAAATGAAATATGTCCATGTCAAAAAGTTAAGTGCAGACATATATTCTAATATATTCATTTTTGTATTACTACTTGCTCTAAATTATCTAATGTTTTCTTTA
>RJWJ010005125.1:0-60000 GCA_004363605.1 Indri indri | reverse complement strand
ATCCCATTCCCCTGCTTTCTACCCCAGCCCAACTAGTTAAACACTGCCCTGGGTTTTATACTTATTCTTTTATCACATATGTATGTACCAATAAAATGAATTATTTAGTTTCATTAAATATATAAACATAGTATAATTAAATATTGTATGTAGTTTTTGAGAGAGAGATTACCTTTTTTTGACCTAACATAACTTTTCTAAGACTCATCTAAGTTGCTGCAGATAGCATTGATGCATTCACTCTGACGTTGAATAATATTCCTGTGCATGGATAAACTTCATTTATCCATTCTTTTGTTGATCACTGGAAAACAATTTGGCATTATCCTAAAGGTGAGCATGCACATATTCTATAACCCAGAAATTTCATTTCTGGGAAAAATGAGAAGTATATAAAATATGTTTATAGTAGAATGTTTATGAGTACATTATCCTTTAATTATATTATTGTTTATAATTAATCTTTAATAATTACATATTATTGTTACAACCAACAGGATCAATAGTGCAAATAAGAGGGTTTAGAAAGGTTGCAGGGATGCCCTGCAGATTGAAAAGGATTATTAGTTCACTGTTATCTAAATTATTTAGCATTCAAAATTCAATAAATATGTTTTGAGTACTCTCTTGTGTTGAACATTATTCTTTTTGTAGGTAATACAGCAGTGAATAAAATAGAAGTGAAGTCTTCATTCTATTGTGGGATATAGACATTAAACATGTAAGTAAGTAACTTGATATTAGTCAGTGTAGTACTGTAGATAAATACAAAGCAAAATAAAAGGATGGAAAATAATGGGGTTTCTCATTCAGATGGCATGAACAAGGGAGGTTTCTCTGGAGAGATGGCATTTGAAGAGACATCTCAGTGAAAGCAAGGAAAAGATCATGTATGTATCTCAAGGAAGAGCTCTCTTGGAAGAACTGCAAAGACCATAACAGAGTATTTTTATTGGTTTAGAAAAGCAATAAGGTTCTCATTGTAGGTAAAATAGAATTAGTAAGCATAAGAAGGATCATACATAATATTGGAAAATTAGGCCAAGGCCAGATTGTGAAGGGTTTTGTAAGCCTTTCTGTAATTTTCCATTTATTCTTGGTGTGAATGAAAGGTTACCATTTGATGATTTTATATATTTTATGTTTTAAAAACATCATATTGATTGATACGTGGACAAAGCCTATAGCAGGGCAAGAGTAGAAGCGGCTTAAATAGAAGTAATTATCGTTAGTTGAGAGGAGAAGGTGCTTAGGCTAGGTGGTGTCAGTGGAACTCGTAAGAAGTGATCAGATAAGGGATGTATTTTGAAAGTGAAGCCAAAAGAATTTATTGATAGATTGCTCGTAAATATATAAGAGGGGGAAGTAAAAAATGATGTCAGTGTTTTTAGCCTGAGCAAGTAGTTAAAGATGATACCATGTATAGAGATGGAGAACAGTGAAGTAGGGGCAAGTTCACATAGAAAAATCAGGTGTTCGTTTTGGAGGTATGGTATTATGTATGAGATTATTAGACATCCAAGTGGAGTGAGCTGTCAAGTAGGTATTGGATAAGTTAGTCTGGAGCTCAAGATGGAGATTTAAATTGATATCGGAAGTCAACGATAGAGTTGATATTTGAAGTGATGCAATTAGATGGGAGCACCCAAGTGGTTAGTATAGACAAAGAAGAAAAAGGGGCATGAAGAAAGGGATTTGTTGTAACTGACTGATTGGCATTAAAGGTCTCAGATCCTCACCCCTTCCTCTACCCATGGTCCTTGCCATGTATATGGCAAGGGTTCTCCCACCCTGACTCTGAGCTCAGCCCTGCAACTTGCTTTGACCAATGGGATGCCAGCAAATGTGATGTAAGCAGAGGCTTGAGAAAGTACTTGTATATTTATGCTTGTGCTGCTTACACTCTACCCTTACCATGAGAAGATATGCCCAGACTAGCCCCTCTGATCCCAAAAGAGAGATAGTAGATACAGGGACAACCCACAGGTGCATGAGTGAGCCCAGCTCTGAGCATAGTCTTAGAGGCCAACTAACCCCCACAGGTAAGTGAGATGTGTTTATTGCTGATTTACCCTGAGTTTTAGAGTAGTGTTCAATGAGCATTACTGTAGCAATACATAAATGACAAACTGGGAGTACCATACTTTTTAGAGGTCTGGACAAGAAGCAAGAATCACAAAGGAAGTTGAAGGAACCACATTAAGGAAAACCAGGACAAGAGGGGTCCAGACACCCAGGAGATGGAAATGTTTACAGAAGAGGTAAGTGATCAACTGTGACAAATGCTACTGAGAGTTTGTTATGGCTTGGATATTTGTCCCTCTAAATCTCGTGTTAAAATGTGATCCCAATGTTGGAGATGGAGCCAAATGGGATGTGTTTGGTCATGGGGGTGGATATCTCATGAATGGCTTGGTGCTGTCCTTGAGGTAATGTTTGAGTTTTTGAGTTTTCACTCTCAGTTTCTATAAGAACTGGTGGTTGAAAAAGCCTGACACCTTCACTCTTTCTCTCTCTCCCTCCCTCTCTCTCTCTCCCCCCACCCTCTCTTTCTCTCTCTCTGGCTTCCTTCCTCTTGCCATATGATGCCTGCTCCCATTCACCTTCCACCAGGAGTGGGAACTTCCTGAGGCTCTCACCAGAAGCAGATGCTGGCTGGCACCATGCTTTTTGTACATCCCACAGAACTGTGAGCCAAATAAACCTCTTTTCTTTATAAATTACCCAGCCTCAGGTGTTCTTTCATAGCAACACAAAATGGACTAAAATAGAGTTCCTGCAAGATAAGGACTTAGAAATGATCATTGCATTTGGCCAAAGGATTTTGTTAATACCTACATTAAGAGGGTGGGAAGAAAAGCCTAATTTGAGTAAGTTCCAGAGAGAATGATCGGTGAACAAATTGAGACCACCTGCTTAGATTACTAATTTTTGCCTTAAAGGGCAGTGGAGAAATGGGCTCAACAGTTGGAATGGAATGCGATTCAAGAGAGAATTTTTGTTTTTATATGGGTTCTATCATAGATTGTTTTCATGTGGATAGGAATCAGCTAGTTCAAGAAGGAATAAAACAGATGGCACAGGATAAAATTGGGATAATGAGAATAGCAAAGACCTGAGTAGGTGAGTTAGGATAAAATCTAATGAACAAAAGATGAGGTTGCTCTTAGTTAGGAGAATGGGCAATTCATCCATAGCTACAGGTCTGAGGGCAAAATACAGAAGGAGTTTGATGGAGGTAGGTTGGTAGACTTGCCAGTGAAAGGGTCAAGCTTTCATCTGAGTGCTTATTTTTTCTTAGGGAATTAAGAAGTAAAGTTGTCAGCTGAGAGTCAGGAAGAGGTACATGACAGACAGAATTATAGGTTGATCTTCAGTGATGCTTACCCTTGAATAATTCTCTCTTCTTTGAGCATGGGCGAAACATGTGATACGAAGAGACACCACTTCTGTGACTATGTTATGCTACATGGAAAAAGCTGAATCATTTTCTCATTTGATCACAGAAGAGGAATCAGAGGGATGCACTCTGGCTGACCTCAAAGAAAACAAATGTTGTAAACTGCCTGTGACAGCCACATATAAGGAACCACAGTGGCCTTTAGGAAGTGAGAGTGGTCCCTGGCTGACTCACAGAACTAAAATGTTGACCTCCGTCCTACAAGTACAAGAAAATGAATTCTGCCAACACCAGTGAGCTTGGAAGATGCCCCCATTTTCAGGTGAGAACTGTAGCCCTGGCCACCACCCTGATAGCAGCCCAGTAAGATCCTGAGCAGAGAATTCAGTCATGCCACACCTGGACTTTGGACTACCAAAACTATGAGATAATAAATGTGTGTTGTTTTAAGCCTCTACGGTTGTGGTAATTTGTTACACAGCCATAGAAAAACTAATACAGGGTGTCAGAGGTTTGAGTGCAAAGGAAAAGGCATCTCAGCAAAAGAAGAGTGAACTGACTACAGAATATAGAGATTACTAGGTAGGGTGGGCACCCACTGGAGGTTTGCAGTCAGAAATTTAAAGTGAGACCTGGCAGAATTGGAAGATTGGATAAAGAGCAGAATAGGTTAGGAGTTATATTTAACTCAGATTGTGGATTACCTAGTCGAACACATGTAAGGAGAAGAGGGTAGGGGAGATAAAGTGATATGCAAACGAATGATTATTATGTTAGATCAAGTTATCCAAACAGGGAAAGCAGAGAAGTGGGGACAAGAGAGGGTAATACACAGTGACAACTTATGTCCCATGGGCTGAACATCTCAGTGAGGATTTAAGATTTGTAAGAAGTGGATACTCGTGGGAGTAAGCTGAAAAGGTAGGCATCGGCGATTATAAATTACTTGGCCATTAGATTTTATTTTGATAAGATCCTTTGTCCAATCTTGAATCACTTATCACTTACCTGAGTTTTGGCCAAAGTATGTACCGAGCAGATTTCTTTGCTCTTGAGTGTCTCCGATCTGAGTGGTGTTGCATCATTTACGGGTCCCATCCCCCAACTTTTGGAGATATTAATATATTTCTTTGTGATTTATCCTCTTCTTGAATATAAAGGCCTTTTCCTCAGGAAAAGCTTGGTTGTTAGTCACTTGCACCTTTCTGTGAATATTAGCAATTCAAACATTATCCACAACTTTGGAATAAAACTTTAGTCTTTGATAAAGAAAATTTTGATCCCGGAAGCTTGGAGGAAGAAGATATTTTTGTTTTCTAAAAACAAGAGTACTTTCTGGATTCCTCTAAAACAGGGTCCAACAAACTAGTGCCTCTGGCCCAAATCTGTCCCGCCACCCGCTTTTGTAAATAAGATGTTATTGGAACACGGCCACACCAATTTGTTTACATATTGTCCAAAGCTGCTTTTGCACTACAATGGCAGAGTTGAGTAGTTGCCGTGAAGACTGTATGGACAAAGCCGACAATATTTATAAACTGGTCCTTTACAGAAATGGTTGGCGATGCCTGCCCTAATATCACCTTGCTAACACTGGTTGGGTTTTATTCTTCCTTCTTGGCCTAGGTGTTACAAATTCCTACAAGTAGAGGAATAGGAAGTTAGGAAGATAGAAAAATAAAAGAAAAATGTACTATAAAGGTACTAGATGTTTTTGCCTGTAACTTTGGATAAGGTGAGAGAAACTAAGGCAAAGTCATTGTGGGCATCTGAACAATTATTCTCTTTCCTCTACACTGTATTTTATGAGAAGAGAAGTAATTGGCATTTGTGCAAGAAAGGGTAACGTAATCACGACACTCTAGTATGTTCTGGCATGCCTTTATCGTCTGGGATACTGCTAAGGTTTTTTAACCTTTTGAGTCAGGGTTTTTAGAAATTCACTTCTCCCTGATGACTAAGCCAGTGGCAGAATATGCTTCTCTTGTACTTATACCTTATAAACCTATTTTTTTCTGTATCTATTGAACTATGGCTTTTGGACTGAGAGGTAAGATGAGCTAATATTATGTTTCCTATGACAAGAATATAAACACTAGAGAGAGGCTCTCCTTAGCCTCATGTGAGGCTAGCCACAAACTATGGAGAAAAACTTTAAAGCCACATCACAAAAGAATTTCGAGGGCCATTACCTTTCTTAAAATAATGTAAAGTGCAGATATATACATAATTACTGTTAATATTACTTTTCTCTACTTGTCTCAAGTAGTCTTACTAGAGGCGTTTTTTTTTCTAAAATATTTTACTAATATATTCAAAGAAACACCTTTTAGTTTAGGTTGTTTTTTTTGTTGTCGGTTTTTTTTGTTTTTTTTTTTTTTTTAACAGAGACAGGATCTCCCTCTGTTACCCAGGCTAGAGTCCAGTGGTGTGATCCTAGCCAGCTCACTGCAGCCTCAAACTCCTGGGCTCAAGTGATCCTCCTACCTCAGCCTCCCAAGTAGCTGGGACTACAGGTGTTCACCACCACACCTGGCTACCTTTTAGTTATAATGATCGTCTTCATTGTTTTTTGTTTATTTGGTTGTTTTTGTTTTTTACTTTATGAATTTCTGATCTGAATCTCCATGCTTTCATTTCTTAAACTGTGAGCTTACTATGCTATCCCTTTGAATTCATTGTGAGTATTCTGTTAAGTTTACACAGCAGATGGTCAATTTTCATGAATGTTCTATGTGTGTGTATGCTGGAAAAGAATGTACAGGCTCTATTGATTGTTTACAGTGCAAGAAAAATTAACAATTTTGATTAAATAGATATCAGTGGCTTGAAAGTTAATCGTTAGTTAATCATTATGTTTCTATTATTTTAAGCTTCCCTTTATGTGTGTGTGTATATATACATATATATATATATATATTTTTTTTTTTTTTTGAGACGGAGTCTTGGTCTGTTGCCCAAGCCAGAGTGCCATGGCATCAGCCTAGCTCACAGCAACCTCAAACTCCTGGGCTCAAGCAATCCTCCTGCCTCAGCCTCCTGAGTAGCTGGGACTGCAGGCATGTGCCACCAGGCCTGGCTAATTTTTCTATATATTTTTAGTTGTTCAGCTAATTTCCTTCTATTTTTAGTAGAGATGGGGTCTCACTCTTGCTCAGGCTGGTCTTGAACTCCTGACCTTGAGTGATCCTCCTGCCTCGGCCTCCCAGAGTGCTAGGATTACAGGCGTGAGCCACCACGCCCGGCCCTTCCCTTTATATTTTAAGCATGTATATTTAGGTCTAAAGTCATTCATTCTCACTCTATTCTCCCTCCAAATAATGTAAAATCGTCAAATATTTTAACTCCAGTACTCCCCTTTGATATTCCATGCCTTTGTCTAGCATTTCAATTTCATCTTGTTTTCTGAATTTCACAAAACTATCTTTTGCTTTGTAGTCAAAGGTGGAAGCTTCTCTTTTCTTCTGTAGTCTTATTCTGTTTGCAATAAAGTTGGAAATTTTCTGTGCTTTCTCTTTTAATTCATCCTCCTATGTAATCAATCATTCTTGATTTGATTTCTTGATATCTCTTGAATGTATTTCCTTTTCGCCATTGTCACTTTGCTTTCACAGAAGTGAAGGCTGCCATTATCTCTGCCTGGACCACAGTGGGTACTCTTAACTGCCTTCAGTATACCTGTTTCTAAACCAGTGTCCCCACACAGCATGCAGAATGGTGCTTCGTAACGCGAACGTGACTTCTTGCTTAACATCACTCAGAGATCCCCAGTGCTTTTAGAAAAGTCTAAATTCCTTCACATGGCTTAGCATGCTGTTATCTCCATTTCTACAGCCTTGTTTCTATCCACTTCTTCTCTTGTTCATTCTGTTTCCAGTTGTTCTGAGCATCTTTCAGCTTCCTGAACACAGCAGGCTCCTTCATCTCTGGGCTGCTACGTGAGTATTTTCTTCTCTCCGGAGCTCTCTTATCTGCCTTTGCTTGGCTAATTTTTATTCATCTTTTAGACCGCAGCTTTGAAGTCATTTCCTTTAGGAAGGCTATTCTGAAGTTACTTCTAATCTAGATGTGATGTTCATAGTTGTTTGGTGGTATACTACATCTTAGTAGCTCTTAGCTGACTTTACTATAATTGCTCTTTAAAATTTTCTTTCTTTCCTCGTAGACACTAAGACCTGTGATGGTAGGAATCAAGTCTTGCAGTGCTTGGGGTATAAAATAACTTAATAAATATTTGGTTAATTAATGTTTGATGGATTTTTCAAAGTATAAATTGTTAAATATAGGTGCTATTCTGGTAGTATCTTACCCTGGGAAAACTTATATTGAGAAATAAATTGAGAAACTACTCTAAAGGGGAATTTGGTAAGGAGTGGGTTTATCTTGTATCCTACCAATGGAGAAATATGGAAACTTCACAAACCTGTAAGGTGGCCAGGTGACCCTGCAACCTAGATAATGAAATTAAATAGAGAACACAGCATATTATCTATAGTGACACAAATGGCAAGAGAATATTAAGAACTATAGCAACAGATACAGAAAATTGTAGCCGTCTATTCTCTCTGCAACTCAGGGCAAGTAGGATCTTGAAATAAATCACTTTATCTCTTGATGTCTCATTTTAACTATTGAGTATATAATGAATGATTATTCTTAACTACTGCATGGCGTATTGTGAGACTTAATTTGCTAATGTTTATAAAGTGCTTCAGATTGTCTGATTAAAAGTATGAAGTATCATTATTATACTATAAAAGAGTATGTGAAATTTTATTTTAATTTCATAAATATGAAATTATACCTTTCTACTTTCACTTAAAATATTCTGAAATTCATACACATAAATTGGTGCATATTTGAATCTAGGTCTCCAGGCACACCAGTTAACTGTTCTTATTTCTGTCTATCAACCTTGGCTGTATTATTGTCCAGAAAGTTCACAAGACTTTGGCTGAAATAGACTCAAAAGGGCAAAACTCCTTTTTACTAAATTGTTCAGATAAGTCTAGAGTACTGTATAATGATTACCTTTTCTTTCATTTCAACCTTTTCTTTTTTCAGCTAATAATTTTTTCATTTCTAAATGTGATTAGTTTTTGTATATATGGCAATATTCCTCCCACACTCTCACCTTCTCGCTATAATTTTGTATCTGGTCAAGAAAAGTCCACAGGTTTAATTATTATTCCTGGAGGCACTTTCCTGGGGCTCCATGGCCCCCTTTTCTCTGGCCAGGTTGTTCCCCAGGCCTACTGCGGACCCTGAGAATTTAGGGTGACACTCCTGTGTTGCTTCCCTTGTCTTCTGAATTCATTATCTTCATGTTTCTAGGTTTACTACCGGTTCCTAGAGAACTTAGAAATATGTATGGGAGGTGAAATTTTGGTACTATTGCCTGTCTGAAAATGTCATTATTTTATCTACACACTTGATTGATAGTTTGAATATAGAATTCCAGCATGAAATAATCTTTACTCAAAATGTTACAGTATTTCTTCATTTTCTTCTAGTTTCAAATGTTGCCATTTTCACTCTGATCTTTCATAATTTTTTTTCTGGAACATTTAGGATCTTTTTATTCTCAATGTGTGAGACTGCATAATAATGCATATGGGTGATTTTTTTTAATTTATTGTGTTTGGCACTTAATCTGGCTACTTGTATCTTCAGTTCCGTGAATTTTATGTATTTTTTTTTCTTTGAATTCTTGCTCTTTGAATTTTCTTTTCTTTTTCTTTCTGAAATTTTCATTACTGGAGACTGGAACCTCTGAACCTATTCTCTAATTTTCTTATCTCTCTCCTCATATAATCCACCAGTTTGTCTTTTCTGTTCAGTATGAGAAGTTTGCCCAATTATGTTTTCAATTCTGACTTCTTTTTAAAAAAATTTTAGTTACTCTATCTTGAATATACAAGTTTTTCTCTGGTTGTTTCTCTATTATGACATTCTGTTTTTATTTCATGGTTGCAATAGCTTTTCTTAGGATATTAAATATATATATTTATTTTATATATACACATATGTATTTTAATACATATGTGTATATATATGTGTACATAATAGATAATATATGCTTCGTATGCTATATATTAGTGGTTCTCAGACCTTTTATTCTCAATAACCCAGATATTAAAAATTATTGAGGATCCCAAAGAGCTTTTATTTATGTAGGTTATATACATATATATGTTTATATTTAATAAATCAGAAATTGAAGCTGAGTAGTATTTAAATATCTACTTATTCATTTAAAGATACAATAATAAACCCATTGTATGCTAACATAAATATTATTTATAAATATAACTATATTTTCTAAAATAAAAAGAATTTTATGAGAAGAGTAGCTTTTTAAATATATATTTTTCGCAAATCTTTTTAATGCGTGGCTTAACAGAGAGAACTGGATTCTCATAGCTGCTTCTGTATTCAGTTTGTTGTGCTATCACATCTTGTGTTGCTTCTGAAAAACTCCTCTATACACTCATGAGAGTATGAGAGCAAATAAGGAAAAGAATATCTTAGTATTATTATGAAAATGGTTTTGACCTCGCAGACTTCCTGAAAAGGCCTCAGGGACTCCCTAGGGTCTCTGGACCACACAGTTTAGGAGCTGCTGTTGTATGTACAAACATATGGACATGTGCATGAACACACTCTTTTCAGAAAGTTATCATTTTTGTTGCATGGTTTTATTTTTTCTCCAGGTTTTTTCCGACTTTTTTGTTTGTTTTGTTTTGGTCTCTCTTTTTTGTTAGAGATTTCACTCAAATATCTGATAAAAGTTGCCTGATAGTCCACATTTAAGAATAAAATAGTGATTGGGCACTGTGTTTGGGGAAAGAATTTTCAAGGAGTAAGTTCATCCTAGAGCAACAGTTCTCAACCTCATTAAATGTAATGCCCAATTTTTAAAAAAGCAAATCTTTTATAAATCTACCTTTATCATCCTGAAGTGAAAATCATAGTTAGTGTAACTTAAAACTATCAGTGCATATAATTTCACCAATAACAATGTCATGCCATAATTGTGATATAAAAAAGAAATAAGCAAAAAGTGATTCATAATAAAACAATATGTATTTCAATGTGTAAGTCCTCAGGCATAGCTACCTTATACTGTAGACATCATGAAATAGATGCTCGCATACACACATAGAATCTCTGTGAAGATGGCATCTACAAATATAGATTAATACAGGTGTGTTAGTGAGCGATATTGATAATTTACATACCATGAGCAGCATTGCTCTTTTTAAAAAACTAAATTTTATTGTGTGTATTTAAGATGTACAACATGGTGTTATGGGATACATACAGATAGTAAAAGGGTTCCTTTAGTGATGCAAAATAACATATCCATCATCTCCTGTAGTTACCCATTTTTCTGTTTTTGTGTCAAGAGCAGCTAACACCTACTCATTTAGGCATCAATCCCACGTTGAGTACAATTTTATGACCTACAGTCCTCATGGTGTACATTAGACCTCTAGACTTGATCATCCTATATATCTGCTGCTTTGTATCCTATGACCCACATCTACCCATTCCTTCCCTGACCCTGACCCCAGTAACCACTGTATTTTTGACATTTTTTTTTTTTTTTGGATTCCACATATAAGTGAGATCATGCAATATTTTTCTCTCTGTGTCTGGCTTATTGAACTTCTAATGTCCTCCAGATCCATCCATGTTGTGGCAAATGGCAGATTGCTTCCTTTTTAAAGTCTGAATAATATTTTGTTATGTGTATGTATATATTATATAAGCACGCATCACAGTTTCTTCATCCATTTGTCTGTCCACGGACACATAGGTTATTTTCATGTATTAGCCACTGTGAATAATGCTGCAACGGACTTGGTAGTGTATATACTTTTACGAGGTAGTGATCGCATTTCCTTTGGGTATGTGCCCAGAAGAGGAATTGTTGTGGTGCTATTGTGATGCGATTTTTACGAAATGGCAAAAAACTCTTGGTTAAACTCCAAACCAAGAAATATACCATCTTGCTTCAATTTACAATTGCATCTTTGAAAAATTCAGTGTGTGTCAAAATCTGTCTGTTTATATGTAAAATAAAGTTAAGTCTTAGATTCACATCTAAATTTTTAAATAATTTTTCCTATATGATTGTCTACTTTGCTATCAAAAAGACTTTAAGGATAGGGGATAATTCTTCATTGTGAGGGAATTTCATACACCAGAGGATGTCTGGAATCAGAGACTCTTACTCACTAAATGCCAGCTGTGCCCCCGCCAGTCATTGCAGAACCCTACACATTTCCAACTTACCACTCCCCTGCAAACTCTGCTCCGGGGTGAACAGGTCAAAAGTCAGAATGTTGTTTGGAGAACCTCAAAGACTGGTTCAACCACTAGTTTCCTTTTTTGTTTACAAATCAGCCCCTCACTCTGAGACTTCTGCACTTTGCCCTGAAACCCTCTGGTTCCATGACTTTGAAGAATGGGGGGTGAAATTGGGCTGACTGTCTGGGGGGAGGTTAATGCTTGGGAGGGCTGGATGTCTTCAAAGTGATCAGGACCTAACCAAAAGCCCAACTGCTTCTTGTGTAAACTCTTAGCCAATTCTCTTGTTATAAGCCCTTATGGCGCCTGTCTTTGTTTATACCTGATACTTTCCAGTGTTCTGCAGGGAAAATGGGCTTGTTTCTCCTCACTCTTCACTTCAGTAGGCACATACATTTCAGCTTCATCTGGTCTACTTAGTCAGTTAGCACTCTTCCATTTACTTTCATTTTCTAAAAATTTGTTGACCTATCTTATTTGCTGTAGTCTTTTCCCTGGGCACCTTCTTGATGTTTTTAAGATTTTTATTAGTTTAAACTTTTTACTTTTGGCAGGTAGTAAAGTTTAAGAAACAGTGTTCAATCCACCATGCAGAATTGGAAGCTCTGTGTATTAATTTTGTAATTAGAAAAATCCATATGGTTAAGCCAGGGCTGAGATAAAGCATTTAGGAAAAAGAAAGCCTAAGAGATTTATAAACCGTTTCTCACTATTTTGTGAAATTTAACATCATGAAGCTATATGTCTAGACCACATCATCACAGTCTCTATTTAAAAGTGACAACAGACAACAGCCTTCTGTGGAACGCTTAAAGGTTAGTTTTGAACTCAATATGTATATCTTTCCTGAATCAGAATATTTTAAAGTGGGGTATTTCCTTTACTTTTACCCTTTATATTTTGTAGACTTTCTTTCATCTTTTTTCATACGTTTTGTTAAACTGCAGGGAATTTCACCTTCAGAAGTAGGTGGTAATTCAAATAAATCAATAAAAATAGCATGCATATAAAACTGTAAAATAGTATGCAATGTCAAAAGCCAAGTAAACAGAATGTATTTAAAGTAACAAACATTCTTATTGTAATTGCTAATTTTACATAAGTGGAAACAATTCTATTGATAATAGGGAAATATTGCTGCTTGTTGGGTACCTTTTCTGCTGTTACCTCCTTTAGCCTGTCTAATCATTTTCTCCCAGGTGAGGAGTGGAGTAGCTACCATTAATTCTGACCTCTACAACTTCCTTCTCCTCTCCAGGCCCAGTCTTTGCAAGGCCCCTCCTCTGACTGTTGCATTCTATTTCCAGCCATCAGGACGCTTTGCGCAATCTGTGGAGAAGTAAGTATGTTCTAACAATCTGCATGATTCTAATGAAAAATAAAGGATTAAGGTATTTTTTTATACATGCACTAAAAGAATCTATAAGAAAAAAGTATAGAGATCCAAAAGCTTTACTGATCTCAGAATGAGTAGAATTGTGGACTAGCATGCATGTTCTTCCAGTTAATGGATGATTTTTGACAAGAAAAATACTCTCTCTTTAATTCTTCTCTGCTTGAGCTGGAAAGAAACAAAATATCAAATTGTATACATATTTCATACTCCTATATCTTTATCTGAAAATCAAGAAAATGTGCTTTCTTTATGAGGTAATTCATTATAGTAGTAACGTATCTTGCTATTTTACATACATTATTTTTTTAATCTACATAATACTAATACAATCCAGAATAACATTTCAAATATTAGCCAATACACTAGCTGGCCTAGGTTACATGTTAAAAAATGAGGAATTCAATGCTTTTAATCAAATTGACTATCATTGTAAACAAAAGAAAACAGAAGTGCTTGAATTAAATGAATGTTTTTGAATCAAGTGAATTTTTACTTTTGCGGTTAGCAATCTGCAGTTCTGTAATATTCTTTCTTACTTTCTGTTTTAATCATTGTGGTTATAACCACATAATGCCGCCTTTCTTTCTTATACCCTGCCTAAGACTTCAGGAATAATTTTTATTTCTGGAAAAAGAAATTATGATATTTACAGTAACATTTAATCAGTTTTTCTTATGTTGACACTCAGTCCAACTAATAAAGCTCCTCTCTTCTTACACCATAAAAGTCACTCTTGGGTATCAAAAAATTTTATCCATGGCTATTTTACCCATAAGAGGTCTCTCCGGGAAAATCGAAATCACCTAAATTATTCCAACACAGAAAATGCAATGTGATGAATTGATTACACAAGTGAGGGAAGAGCTGAGAAGCAAACAGGAAATGGTAAAACTGTCTACAGAGTAGGAACAGAAGCCACTACTAAGCTTCCAAGGGAGGACGTGGTGTTAGAGCCTAGGGGCCAGGCTCACCTGCAGATGCTTCCTGTGAGGGCAGGAGCAGGAGCTGCTAAGCAGAAGCAGCTGCTGCCAGAGACACTTTAGGCAGAGGGTAAGGAGACATACCCTGGCTTCTTTTTTCCTTCCACTCACCAATATCCTCTTGGCTGAACCTAGCTAGAAGCCAGATTGTGTGGAGTCCTGGGAATGAAACCTGTGAATGTCAGCCTTCTCATGACACAGAGCCCAGTGAGGAAAGAGTGAGAAAGATCTTACTAGGAATAGGTCCAGGATCAACACTAGCCAGTCCTTCTGCTACTTAGTGTCGATTCTCACCTTTCTGCTCACACTTATACAACTTCATGATCTGGCATGCAGGAGTCGATTAAAAAATGATAAACTCTGTGATAAATAGAAATCTGCTGTCAATATCTCCTAGAAAAAAATACCAAATCAGCCCTTTGACCTTCTAATCTCATTCCCGATGGACAGTTCAAGTCGCTTGATGTCTCATGATTAGTCTTTAAAAAGGTCCACTAGAGGCCAGAAGCTGCTTCTTAAATGGAGAGCATTCATGACCAAAGGAGGCTGGGACTTTACTCTAGAATCTCAGGAGTGTGCATTGTGATTCTCTTTTTAAGGCTTTCCAGAGTCTCCATGGAACTTCTTTTTTTTACTACCAACACTTTGAGCATTATTGGTTTCTACAAAATCATAAGGTTTGAGTGGTAAGGCAGCTTATATGCTTGAACCTGTTGGAGAGCATTCTCCTGCTCTGGGATCTATTTAAAAGTAGCAATAGTAGGAATCTTGTAGCTTATTCAGTAAATGGATTAGGAAAACAGACCAAAATGTGGTATGTATTGTTTAGAGCCAGTGTCATCACACTCTATTTCTCTAAAATCCAGTACATTTGAGACTTTCATTCTTTCAGAAACTCTCTTTATTAACCCTGGATGCTGGCCTGCGCTGGATTGCATTAGTATTCCCAATTTTTCACCCCTCTCTATAGACTTCCCTTTTGCCAATATCTTTGTAGTTTTTGCAACGAAATAAAGAGTACAGTTCTAAAGGAAGATCCTACTTTCTTTACTCTTCCAGAAGTGTTCATCCTACAGGCGCTTTCCCTAACCCCCAAATTCTCTGTGTGCAAATCTCCAACACAGAGTGTGTTTCTCTGGGAAGGCAATCTAAGATAGCTGGCGCAAAGAATAGTTAAAGGAAGCAAACTATTAAACATGATTTTGGAGCTGGAGCACTGGAAATAGGTACAGCACATGCTGCAGCAGTGCAGTTTTTGAAGACTGGTGACCTTGGATGAGATAACAGTGCATGGGGATTCCCTGGTGGGGGCAGTATCTCAGGATTTTGAGAGATTGAAGTCAGCACTAACTACAAGGATGATGGAATCAGAGGCTCTTTCTGAGGGCCAGTGTCATTGAAGAGAGCCAACGAAGAGTGGGAGTGTCCATTTAGTAACTGAAGGAGAAGTATGAAAGTCAGAAGGCCTTCTTCGTCACATATAAATGGACTCCTCTCCTGTAACTTCAGTGCAGAAAAGGTGAGGAACAAGCCCAGGAGTTAACCATAACAATAGCAGAGTTCCGTAGAAGGTTGAATTCTCAGCCCTAGAAAGTCTTCTAACTCGGGTGGGAGAATGCCAAGACTCTGAGAATTGGAATTAAATATTTGCTCTCATAAAACTTGAATTTCAAAATCTCCCCAAATCCTTTGTGCTTTAGAAATCCTCACAAGTTCCCGTTAAAGATCAGTGCTTTCTCTTTGACCTTGCTTGGGGGAAATGCAGACGACTCTGTTTTGTAAGGAGATTGGTACTTTCCAAGTCAGGATCTACCCTCACTCACCTCCCTCCTTGGCTACCAAACCAGGGTTAGAGTACAGCATTATTCATCTTAGAAAGTGCTGTGCTTATTAAGAGTAGAAAGGAATTTCAAAGGAGTTGTAGAGCCTAGTCAACACGTATGTGTTAGCAGAAGCTGGGAAAGTATACATGGGACGGATCCTGAGGATACAAAGACAGAAGGGGCATGGGAAGAAATGCTTGAATTTTGCTGTAGTGATTCGGGGTAGATTGCCAGATAGAGAGAAAACCGTTCGTGGAGCCTGCAAAAATGGTGAGGTAACTAGTTATAAGAGGCTAGGACCATGTCAACCTTTGAAATCTGGTTGCAAAACATTTGGCAAAACTTTAGCCTGTGAGAGTCTAGAATGTAGAACACGTACCTGATGTACAAGTAGAGTAGGGGGAGAATTTCCTGAATTTCCATGTCGAAATGATGATTCTGGACGTGTTGCAGATGATAAGCCACTATGAGGAATTGATGAGTGTAGAAGAGAAGGAATTCACTTTTAAGCATGAAAATATTAAGTATGAAAGTACAGGGCATATAGAAAGATCAGAAATAGGATTGAGAAATGAAATTGTTTCTCATCAATTCTAAGATAAGGCTGCTGAGGTATGGCCATGAGGAAAGGACGAAATCTAGTGAGGCATAGCTTCAAGATAAAGACCAAGTCACAGGCGTGGCTATGCACTGGGAGAAAAGGAAGCAAAGAGCATATGAGGGTCAAAGAGCTGATGCGGCAAGACTGAGTGAGAACTGCAAGGTCCCAAGAGTTGATTCACTCCTCATTGCCCTCGTAATCAAGTCCAAACTTCTTAAATATCACCTGCAATGCCCTTCATCGACTTGTTTAGTTTAGTTCTCTAGCATCGTCTCTCAGTATTTTTTCTTTAACTTTATGCTCCAATCATACCAGAATTTCCTGTGCCATATTTTTTCTTTCATATTGGCCTCTGCACTGATTTTGGACCATGATCTATCCCTCCAGCCCCCATCCGCCTGCTTTCTTTACCACCATGTTACTGTCCTACACATATCCACTTAAACCAGATTGATGGCAAATAGATTTTACAACCCATGATAATTTGGATAAATTGGCCATGCCTTCCTGCAGAACTAAATTAAGCACTTGTCAGGACAAGTCTGGGGTCCATTGGATTAACCATGTTCGTGAGATTGGGAGAACGGTGGCATATATATCATGCATTGTCCATCTATTATTGCCTAGATACTACCGCTTCTCATCATCTCCCCTGGTGCTATCTTAAGAATCAGTGTGTGCTTTTTCTACGTGCTTGCATGCTTATCCTTTGCTTGGTTCTATCATACCATTGGTATTGCATTGTATTTTTCGTTAATGTGGTTATTTTTTCACTAGTCAGCATTTTACTTGATAAAGTGACAATGTCTTGTTTACTGGTATATCCCTAGTGCCTGACATGGTGCTTTGCACGTCGAAGTACATAAATGCTTGTTAACTTAAAAATGAGTTATTGAATTTGAGGGAGTTAAGAAATAATAAAGCTTCAATGTCAGATGGGTTGTCCATATGTACACAAATAACAAAGTAATCAGTAATTATAATTTATAGACATTTTGTGGAGATATAACATATGAAGAATGCAAACACGAGAACATGAATAGGTCATTGGATCTTTTTGTGCCTCTAAATGTATTTGCCTATTGCCTTAAGATGAGCAAACATCAGTAGCTTAAAGATATATTTTGAATACCATTTTCTCCAATTTATATGTGGGCGAGATCCTTAGAAGGCCAGTTCTGGTTAGGATCATACAGGTGATTCTACTCCATGAGGGCTAAACAAAGTATCAGCTTCCTAACCAGATATCCTTTTCTCTTCCTCTACACACTTACACCATAGCCCTCGATTCAAACATTTTGAGTAACTAGCAATGATTTAGAAGTCATGATGCTATTTCAATTTTGTCCTTTCTGATAAGCTGAAAAGAAACCTATGAGTTTTATTAAATTAATTAAATTTAATTTATTATTATGAATAATTTAAACAAATTAAAAATTAAATTCACAGTAAGGACTGGTTGGCATTGCTAGCTAAAAAATTAACTAGATGACTTATTAATTACCACTTTATTTCTTTTTCTTTTTCTATTTTTGCAATTTAAATTAAAACCTCTTGAATCACTTTAATGGTTCTTTAGTGTTCTACATACCAAAAAAAGTGTTCATGTAGACATTCACATATTCATTAACTCAATGATAACTTTTTAATGTCTATTATAATGCAGGCACTGTTCTAAATGCTGAAATACAGAGATAAAAAAAATCTATGCTTTCATGAAGTTACAGTCTAGGGGCAAGAAAAGAAAATAAATACATCTTGAATATTACAAGTGGTGAAATGATATGAAAATGCTGTGATCTACAGAGTGATTGTAGAAGACCTCTCAGAGTAGGGAATTTGAACATAGACCCAACGGATGTGAAGAAGTGAGGGAGTGAACCATGACTGTAAATCAGCAAAATAAATTAGGTTTTACCTTTTTATGACTAGGAATGAACAAAATGCTGAGGAAATACAGGCATGGAAAGGGAAAATTCTCCCAGGAGATGCCAGCAAAGACTTCACAAAGGAGATGATCTGATCTTAAAATACAAGGGTAAATTCATGAAGCAGAAATGTGGGGTGGGACACATGTAGGGGAAATAGGAGGTGTAAATCCATAAAGGTCTTAGGACATAAAAAGTCATGGAGAATGTTGGAAATGGTAAAAATCTCAGTGTGAATGCAGCATGAAGAGTCTGGAAAGGATTGTCCTGAAAAGAGTCTGAAGAAGAAGATATGGATAGATTGAGGAGGTCTAATAGTTGGCCTTGGGCTTAATCCTTACTAATGCGGAATTAATAGAAATTCGAATGGTAGAGTAACGTGATCATATTTTTTAAAGGGTGATAACTTTGGAATCCATTTGAAAATGTAATTAAGTTTAAGAGATTAGTGAAAGTATATCAATTAGAAAGCTTTTGGAGCAGACTAGGTAAAAGATCATGAGGATCTTAAGTAAGATGGTTAAAATGGGGGAGGGGTGAGGAAAAGAAGTGCGTAGACAGGATTTCATCATTGAATACAGAGAGAACAAGAGTGTAAAACTTTTAGACTGCTTCTGGCATTCTTGTGTTGAAGGAGACAGTTTAGATATTAGTGCTTTATCCAATATCAAGGGGTGAGCAAAAGTATGATATGGGTAGAAAAAAGGAACTTTCACTGCACACACTATGTTTGAAAGGTTTGCATGCAAAAAATGCAAATGCATCATCAGAAATATATCTCTAAGTTGGAACTTAATAGAGATTTTAGAGCTATCTGCATCATGGTTGAAGCAGGAAATGGTTGAGAGCACTGTTAGAAAGCAGTATTTATGTATTGTTAGTTTATATTATTTTCCGTTTCAAAATTAATGCCAAACCTGTGATTAAAATTCTTCCCAAATACCTTGGTGACTTTATTAAAAAACTTAACAATTAATTATAATTTTAGTAAATAATTTTTAAATGTCTAAATAAGGTCACTGGGTTTCGTTCATTTATAGACATATTTTTTCTTCAAACATTTCTAAGCATTGGACATGACTTCCTCTTGCAGAATCATTATAGCCTCTCCTCCAAATGAAATTGCCCACTTAAATATTGTTGTGATATCCTTGACTTGCTGCATTTCTATTTTCAACAAATTTCCTAATGTCAATATGAAACCTCCAGTTTATAACTTGAAATATTCTCTGAAATTCCTTTTATGTATGGCCAACAGAAAAATGCGTGTCTTTCAAAATGGGTTTTTTATTTTTGCTACCAGTTTTGTACATTGCATAATACCCACCCATAGTCTAATCTTGTTCTCCTTAGAGCAATGGCACACACAGCTCAGTTGGCTTGAATTAAGTGATCTGACCCAGACACTGAGCAAACTAACTAAGAGACTTACGTGGAGATTATAAACATCACACCTTTGTTGGTGTTGTCCTCCAAACAATTAAGTTTACACATGTCAGTACAGTCAGTGGTGCACTGATTAAGTACCGCAGACTTGGGGTCAAATTCTGACTCCACCGCTTACTACTTATGTGATGTAGGAGAGTCACTTATTCAGCCTCTCTGAGCATGAATTTGCTACACGCAAATGTGGATGTTATATGAGACACCCATATAAGATGACATTTTATTTAGAAGCTAGTTTATTTAGTTATTTAGAAGTAAATAGATTTATTTCAAAGCCTATTTAAAAAAATATTTTTCTTATTGATTTTTAGCTATACTACACCGTGGGCTTGCTTTACAGTACAGCATACTATCAGTTTTGTAAATATCTTATATGTACCTGAAGGAAATATGTATTCTGTCATTTTGGGCTTCCAGGTTTTACATTTGTTTCTTAGGTTCAATGTAATTGTGTTTTTCAGACCTTATATAAATTTTTATTGAGATGAAAGTCATATAAAATACAGTTAATCACTTTAAAATGTATAATTCAGTAGCATTTGGTGTATTCACAATGTTATGCAACCACCATCTCTTTCTAGCTTTAAAACTGTCTCATCACTCCAGAAGAACATCGTGTACCCATTAAGTAATTACTTCACCTTCCCACCTCCCCCACATCCCCTGGTAATGATTAGTTTTCTTTCTGTATGAATTTACCTATTCTAGGTATTTCATGGAAATTGAATCTTATAAAATATGACCTTTTGTCAGTTCAAATAATGGTTTGAAGGTTCACACAAATAGTAACATGCATTAACACTTCAGTCCTTTTATTGCTTAATAATATTCCATTGCCTGTGTTATAATTTGTTTATCCATTCATTCATTAATGGGTATTCTGGTTGTTTCTACATTTTGGCTATTATGAATATGCTACCCAAAATATATGTATGTAGTAGTGAACAAATAGGGATGCCAAGTGTAGATAGAAATTATATGAATAAAAAGGAATGAGTACAGATTCTGGAGATAAAAAGTAAAATAGCTGAAAAAATTCACTGGAAGGTTCAGAGCCAAAGAACAAGCAGAAGAAAGAATTACTGAATGTGAAGATAAGACATTTGAACTTAGCCAGTCTGAATAGTAGATTAAAAAAAAGAATAAAGAAAAATATACAAAGCCTAAGGTTCCTGTGGGCAACACATACATCATGGAAGTACCAGGAGAAGAAGATAGAAAGAAAGGAAGAGAAAAAAGTGTTTGAAGAAATTATGGCTAAAAATTACCAAATTGGATGACAAATGTGTGTGTATGTGTGTGCACATGTGTGTACACACACACGTATATGTATACAGGAACCTTAACAAGCTCCAAGTGGGACAAATTCAAAGAGATTCTCACTGAGACACATTATAGTTAAATTGTCAAAGGCCAAAGACAACGAGAAAATCCTGAAAGCATCAAAAGAGAATTAACTCATTTTATACAATGGGGCATCAATAAGATTAACATCTGATTTTTTATATCAGAAAACATGAAGGCCAGAAGGTAGTGGAATGACATATTTAGATTCCTGATAGGGGAAAAAAAACCTATCAACCAAGAATTTTATATATTTAAAACCATCCTCTAAGAGTGAAGGATAAATGAAGTCATTTCCAGACACACAAAACCTGAGTTTGATACTAGTGGACTTACTCTACAAGAAATGCTAAAGGCCATCCATAGGCTGAAATGAAAGGACATTAGACAGTTGAAGCCATATGAAAAAAACAACACTGGAAAAAGCAACTATATAGATAAAGGCCAGTATTATTGTATTTTTAGCTTATAACTCCTTTTTTCTTATATAATTTAAAAGGCAAATAAATGCATAAAACAGTAATTATAAACTGATATCAATGAGCATGCAATGTATAAAGATGTAACCTGTGAAAATAGCAATATAAAGGGAGAGGGGCCAATATATATAAGAACAGAGAGTTTATATACTATTGAAACTAAGTTTGTATTATTCAAACTAGGTTTGTTGTAAGTTGTTATAAGTTTAAGATGTTAATTGTAATACTCAAGGTAATCAGTAGAGAAATAATTATAAAATGTACAGAAAAAAGAAGAAATAAAACAAAATAGTATACTACTAAAAATGAACTGGATACAAAAAGAAGTCAGGAATGGAGTAATTGAGAAAGAAAATATAAGATATACAAAAAACAAATAGCCGAGTGGCAAATGTCCTTCTTTAGTAATTACTTTAAATGTAAATTGATTAAACTCTTCAATCAAAAGGCAGAATGTATTTAAGAAAACCCATGATCCATCTATATGTTGTCTATATATACATGCTGTATTTGAGGATACAAAGGCACAAAAAATTGGAAGAAAAAGGATGAACAAAGATATTCCATGAAAATAGTAACCAAAAGGAAGCTGGGTATCTATATTTTAAAAAAACAGACTTTAAGTTAAAAAAGTTTACAAGAGATAGGGAAAGATCTAACATATTGATAAGGGTTCAATACATTCATAAGATATAACAATTATAAACATATACTCACATGACAACAGAGCCCCAAAGAATGTGAAATAAAAATTGACAAAATTGGAAGAAGACACAAATAAATTAAAAAAATCCAGTGATATTTAGGAATAAATTTAACCAAGGAGGTATAAGACATATATACTGAAAACTAATTTCTTTTTTTCTTTTTTTGAAAAAAAACTTTCTTTTTTTTGCTGAAAGAAATTGAAGAATACTTAAGTAAATGGAAAGACATTCTGCATTCATGGGTTGAAAGACTTAATACTGTTAATATGACAATACAATCTGAAGTGATCCACAGATTCAATGCAATACCCATCAAAATCCCAATGGCAGTTTTTGCAGAAATAGAAACATTCATCCTAAAATTCATACAAAAGTCCAAGAGACCTGAAATAGCCAAAATAATATGGAAAAAAAAAAAAAAAACAACATTGGAAAACTCACATTCCCAATTTCACAACCTACTACAAAGCTACAATAATCAAAACAGTCTGGTAGTGGCACAAGTATACACACATAGACCAATGGAATAGAATTGAGATTTCAGAATTTAGGCCTCACATATATGGTCAATTACTTTTCAATAAGGGGACCAAGACCATTCAACAGGGGGAACAACAGTCTCTTCAACAAATAATTCAAGGACAGCTGAATATCCACTTGCAAAGGAATGAAGTTAGAACCTTACCTTGCATGATATACAAAAATTAACTCAAAATGAATGAAAGACTTAAATTTAAGGACTAAAACTATATAACCATTAGCAGAAAACACACAGTCACATCTTTATGACCTTTGATTTTTAAAATGTTTTTTGAAATATGACACAAAAGCACAGACAATAAAAGAAAAAAAGATAAATTAGATTTAATCAAAATTTAAAGTTTTAATGCATCAAAGGACACTACCAAGAGAGTGAAAAGACAACCTACAGAATGGGGGAAAATACTTGCAAAATATATATCGGATAAAGGCTTAATATCCAGAATAAATAGTGAACTCCTACAATGTCACTCCATAAATTAATATTACTATGTTAGAGATAGAAATGATCTCAGGAGTTTTGCAGGGCTCTGCCCTGAAAGAATATGTGAACATGTTAGTTTGCATATCAAAAGCTTCTCTACTTCAGGAGGGCATCTCAAAAGTCAGTAGCAGCTGCTTTCCAAAGTGACGCTGCAGTCTCGACCCCATGGTTCTCACCTGCTTTGAAGGACAAAGCAAGGTCTGCATGGAACCACGGGATGAGAGCTGATCAACGAATGTCCATCCAAGAGACAGATACCTGTGGCTAAAAACAATTATCCCAAGGGACAGTTCCTGCTTGACTTCTGATGACCTGTCTCTATCTGCAATAACTAGATAAAGAAATATGGTGCCACTATATCTCTCTTTAACCCTTCTGTTAAGTGATAGCTTTATCTTAGAACTTACAAGTCTGTCCTTGAAAGATTTTATAACCAGAGTAAGTTAAGGGATCTATAGAAGCCTTTTGAAAGACTTTTAGTCTAAAACGAACTACCTGTTATTATGTAAATCTGTTACCCATGGCAACCGATCACTGTACCTATAAATACCCATGTAAAACTTCACTCGTGGCCTTACGATTGATGGGGATATCATGAGGACCCCTGAGTACCCCGCTTTGCCTTTTATCTTTATAAATCTATAAAACTATACCTTTGTCTCTGTGTATTCTTTTATTTCTATTATTTTCCATTTGCTATTATTTTCTTATCCTTCACGACTACCCCTACCTAAGGGACCTGATTTTTTGCTGGGAGCGTAGCTAGCTCACCACACTACAACTCACTAAGAAAAAGACAAACATTCCGGTTAAAAAATTGGCAAAGAACTTGAATAGACTTTTATCCAAAGAGGGAATACACATGTCCAATAAACACTTGAGAAGATGCTAAGCATTTGTTAGGAAATACAAATCAAAACCAAAATGAGATACCACTTGGCATCTACTAGGAAGGCTATCACAACAACAATGAAACAGAAAATAATTAGTGTTGGAAAAGATGTAGAGAAATTGAAGGCCTCATGAATTACTGGTGGGAATATAAAATGGTTCAGGCACTGTGGAACACATCGTGGCAGTTCCTTAAATAATAGAGCAATTCCATTCCCAGATATTATTCACGAAAAAGTTGACAGCAAGGTCTGGAACAAATATTTTTACACAAAAGTTCATAGCAGCATTGTTCACCATAGCCAAAAGGTAGAAATAATGCAAGTGTCCATCAACAAATAAATGGAAAAACATATAATATATATGAAACATAAATATATACATATAATAGAATATTATTCATTCATTAAAAGGAATGAAGTTCTTATACATGTTGCAACACTGATGAAACTTGAAAATGTGATGGCACGTAAAATAAGCCAGACACAAAAGGACAAATGTTGTATGATTCCACTTAAATGAAATATCCAGAATATGCAAATTTGTGAAGATGGTTACCAGGGTCTGGGGAGAGCAGGGAATGATGAGTTATTGCTTAATTGGTATGGTGTTTGTGTTTGTGATGATGCGAAACTTCTGGAAATGGATAGTGGTGAAGGTTGTATAACACTGTGAATGTACCTAATGCTGCTGAATTATATATTTAAAAATGGTCAAAATGGTAAAGTTTAAACACAAAAATTTTTAAAATATTATACAATTTCACCTGATAATCATTCTTATACCCATGAATATTTAAAAGTTTTTTGCTTAATTGCCAAATATGAAGGCTTTTCTGAATATATTTTTGATATTGCTTTTTTATTTAGTCATGTTTTGGTCAAAGAACAAACTCTGTATGATTTAAATTCTGTAATATTTATTAAGAATTATTTTATGTCCCAGTATCTGATCTATCAATGGCCAATTGGAAAAGATATTTCTCTAATCTTGAATATAGTGTTATTTAAATAAATGTCAAATTGGTGGATGCTGTGTTCAAATCTTCTACATATTTAACTGCTTTTCTGATAACTGTTTCTTCTATGAATTACATGAGTTAATATCTCCAACTATTATTGTAGATTTGATTACTGTCACTTTTACTCTGTTGATGTCTGTTTCATGTATTGTGAAATTTCATAAGTAAGCTAACCCATTTAAGATTGTTGATTTTTTAATGAATTGACCCTATTTTGATTATGGCATGACCACTTTATCTTTCATAGTCCTCTTGTTTTGAAGACCACTTTAATATAGAAATACCAACCCTTTTATGATTATTATTTGTATGGCATATTTATATTCGTCCTTTTGCTTAAATAATGTGTCTATATCTAAAGTGTGTTTGTTGTAAACAGCATAGAGTTGAATCTTGTTTATTTATTTATTTTTTAATCTCACCTGAAAATCTCTACTTTTTAATCGAAATATTCAGGCATTGTATATTCAATGTGATTATTGAGATGACTGGGTTTAAGTGTACCCTATTGCTATTTGTTTTCTGTTTGTCTTATATGACATTTTTTCCTCTATTCTCTCCTTAGTGTGATTAATTTTTAATATTTCATTTATCTCCTCTACTGACTTATTAGCTATACATCTTTGTGTTAATTTTTTAATTGTTAGTCTAAAGATTACAAGTTTATAAATGCAAAGGAATATTCCTGGAAAAAAGTGCTACTCCCATGAACACATGAATGATAACAAAGCAAACCAGCTGAGGTGGAGAAAGTTTTAGAGGTTGGGAAAGAAAATCAAACCAGCTACAACATTCCCTAAACCAAAGCCTAATCCGGAACAAAGCCCTAACTCTCTTCAATTCTGTGAAGGCTTAGAGAGGCGAGGAAGCTGCAGAAGAGAAGCTGGAAGCTAGCAGAGGTTGGTTCATGAGGTTTAAGGAAGGAAGTCATCTCCATAAAATCAAAGTGGAAGGTCAGGCAGCAAGCACTGTTGTAGAAGCTGCAGCAAGTTATCCAGAAGGTCAAGCTAAGATCATTGATGAAGGTGGCTGCACTAAACAGATTTTTAACATAGATTAAACAGTCTTCTATTGGAAGAAGATGCCATCTAGGACATTCACAGCTAGAGAGGAGAAGTTAAGGGCTAGCTTCAAAGCTTCAAAGGACTGGTCGACTCTCTTGTTAGGGGCCATTGCAGCTGGAAAGTTGAAGCCAATGCTCATTTACCATTCTGAAAATCCTAGGGCTCTTAAAAATTATGTTAACTCTACTCTGCCTGTGCTCTATAAATGAACAATAAAGCTTGGTTGCCAGAACATCTGTTTATGACATGATTTACTGAATATTTTAAGCCCGTTATGGAGACCTACTACTTAGAAAAAAATATTTCTTTTAAAATACTTTTGCTTATTGACAATGCACCTTGCCACCCAAGAGTTCTGATGGAGATATACAAGGAGATTAATGTTATTTTCATGCATGCTAACACAACATCCATTCTCTAGCCCATATGTGGATCAAGGAGTAATTTTGACTTTGAAGTCTTACTCTTTAAGAAATACATTTTGTAAGGCTATAGCTGCCATACGTTAGGATTCCTCTGATGGATCTGAGCAAAGTAAATGGAAAACCTTCTGGAAAATATTCACCATTCCAGATGCCATTGAGAACATTCCTTATTCATGGGAGGATGTCAAAATATCAACAGTAATAGGAGTTTGAAAGATGTTGACTCCAATTCTCCTGGGTGATTTTCGGAGGTTCAAGACTTCAGCATAGGAAATAATTGCAGATATGGTGTAAATCACAAGATAGCTAGAATTGTCAGTGGAGCCTAAAGATGTGACTGAATTGCTGTAATCTCATAATAAAACTTTAACATATAAAGAGTTGCTTCTGATGGATGAACAAAGAAAGTGGTTTCTTGAGATGGAATCTATTCTTGGTGAAGATAATATGCACATTGTTGGAATGACCACAAAGGATATAGAATATTATATAAACTTACTTAATAAAGCAGCAGAAGGGTTGGAGAGGATTGACTCCAATTTTGAAAGAAGTTCTATTTTGGCTAAAATACTATCAAACAGCATCATATGCTACAGAAAAATCATTTGTGAAAGGAAGAGTCAATGAGTGTGACAAACTTCACTATTGCCTTATTAACCACCCCAACCTTCAGCAACCTCCTTAACCAGTCAGCAGCCTTCAATGTGGAGGCAAGACACTCCACCAGCAAAAAGATTGCAACTTGCTAAAGGCTCAGATGATCATTATTATTTTTTGGCAATAAAGTATTTTAAAATTAAGGTATATATATATATTTTTAGACATAATGCTATTGCACAATTAATAAACTACAGTATAGTGTAAGCATAACTTTTATATGCACTGGGAAACCAAAAAAATCATGTGACTTGCTTTTTTGTAATATTTGATTTATTGTGGTTGTCTGGAACCAAGCCTGCAATATATCTGAGGTATGCTTGTATAAAGCAAATAAGTGAGAATATTATAAATGTTTAAGGTTTTTAAATACAAACTGTCATATATATCTTCTGGTTAGTGCTAAACCATGTGAATGAGGTGATTAGAAGGTACAGAGAGAAAGAAAATAATAGAAAAAGAATAAGGGAAAATACATAATATACATGAAACATTTTATAGTATTATAAACAAAATAAATAGATTACAGAGAGATAATTCTATGTGACAAAGACTTGTGGTAAAGCACTAGTTTGGACAGTGACAAATACAATTTTGAATCATGTCACTGTCATCTTGGAATTAATCCTATTTGAGCTCCCATTTTTTTTTTTATCTGTTAATAATAAAAAAAATCTCACAAGATCTCTGTTTTGGTGAATAATAAGAAAACATTTTAAACGCTTTGAATAAATGGAGAGGATAAGTATGTAATAATAAGGGAGAAACTTTATACTTGTTTGATGGTGGAAAATGAAGGAAACTTGTTTACACTACTCTTGTCTTCTCCCATTTTAATTTCTTTATTGTTTTGGTAATGGGTTAGTTACTAGCGCTCTCTAGAAAGTCAAAGAATAATCCCAGGATTCAAAGCTGAGCCTCAATATTTACAAAGGTAATGAGTCTGTCAGCCATGGGAAGTCAAGTGCTCTTACTGTTTGGTATTGCTCACCTCAAACCTAACCTAAAGGGACACCTTTCTTGGGGAATAACAGTTCATTTGTCTTCATGTTAACTCTATCAAGGAATTTTCCTGTGCAGAAAACAGCTAGTTTCACTAAGCTCTGTATGTGCAGTGTTTTTTATGTAGTGTACTGACAGCCAGTAACCGAACCTAATCCGTCAAACTCATTTCACCTAAGACCTCAAGTATAACTCCAATTCTGATCCTTAAGGTAAAGGTGTCACTGAAGTACTTAGTTCCTGACCTTTTGTTTTTGGACACATAGTAGTCTGGGGTGGAAGAAGTGTATTTCTCTTTGTAGTGAGAAATATAGTTATTATTTTGCGGTGTTGCATTTCAACGTAGTATGTTTGCCCTATAATTTGCCTATAATAGCTGCAACATTGATGAAGCGGCCTTTGATGGAGTCATTCTTTTGCACTAGTAGGTTTATAGTTTAGTAAGCTGAATGATTTTTATTTATTTTTTCATTTAATGAAAATGAATCCTTAAAAAAATACTACGTTATTCTTGGTAAGATAAAAAAATCTGGTATTTTAATTTTGTCTAAGTTTCAGAAGCTAACAATAATAATTTGGATGTATAGCATTGATCTTAAAAAAAAAAATTTCAGCACTTCTAGCCAGGCCTGGTGGCTCACGCCTGTAATCCTAGCACTCTGGGAGGCCGAAGCAGGAGGACTGCTTGAGTTTAGGAGTTTGAGACCAGCCTGAGCAAGAGCCCATCTCTGCAAACAATAGAAAAAATTAGCCAGGGATGGTAGCACTCACCTGTAGTCACAGCTACTCGGGAGGCTGAGGCAGGAGGATTGCTTGAGCCCAGGAGTTTGAGGTTGCTGCGAGCTAGGCTGACACCATGGCACTTGCCTGGACAACAGAGTGAGACTCTGTCTCAAAAAAAAAAAAATCAAAACAAAAAATCTAGCACTTCTAATTGTGCCATGTATTTTTAAAGTACTTTTTGTGCAATAGATGTATTTTAATACTTGATCAATATTATTTCTGCCAGCTCTTCGATATGCCTTATTACTGAGAGGGCACTAAAACAGGCATTTGAGAACTATTTCTGCTCCACAAAATGGCTGTTGTTTTCTGGAGAATGGAAACCATTTACACATGTAGGAAGATATTCAGTAATATTTTCTGTGTAGGTATATACTGCAAAAGAAATGGGTAAGAAACCATTAAAAACTAAGCAGTATGTCATTAGTAAGTTAGTTGAGCTTATTCTGTTGTTAATGAGCCTACTTCAGTAAGAACGGTAAGACTCTTACTATATAACAGACTACTATTGTATGTGGGGGAGTTATTATTAACTCCAACTTCAAAAGGAAACTTAAAACTTTTGGTTGAAGTGTGTCTTTATTTTTAAAGCACTGTGTTACCACAAAATATTTACTTTTATTAGTTTTACTTTTAATACTCAAAACCACATGATGGACCAACTTTGACACTCAAAATTAGTCTAATATTGCTTCAAAGAAATAAGAACAGGAAACATTCCTAGATTCAAACAATTTTTAGAGTATTCTTTCAAAAAAAGACATGATTATAACTAGCACAAATCATGTTACCAAATGCTGTCTACTTAAATTTCTTGGATCTGTAAGGGAAGCAAGATATTTTATTTAAAGTTTATGGAAGAAGAGAATCTTTTCATTTCTTGATAATGCTTAAATCTCTAAAAATAAACCTGAATTTTATGTGGGTATCAATACTTTGGCATAAAGAATATAAGAAGCAATTCTTAAGACAATATTTGATCACAGTCATAACTTTTCTAACCAAGTTACATTAAAATTATTACTTCTATCATCAAATTTCAATTAGAATTTGCATAAAATATCACTGATATACATTGGAAATAAGCATTTGCAAAAAGTCAAATTTGAATTATGAATATGTGAACTCTTACCACACATTCTAGCATTTTCAAATTTAAGTGTCTCATTTAAAGTAAGCTTAAAGATAATAAAAGCATATATTACTTTTCTTCAATATGTGGGCCAATTTGGAAAATGGCAGAAGTTTAAGTACACATCCACTGCTTAAAGAGACACATGAGATTAAAGCATCAAAAATCTTTGAACACAATTACTTACTTTTTGGGGCCAAAAGATTGTAACATTTGCAATTCAGCCTTAGCAAAGAAGATGGAAAAAGTTTTCACTGTGTTAAATCACTTTGAAAAGTTCCCCCAAATCATAGCTCAGTACCATATTTTTTGCCTTAAATACACAGTGTTCAAATTCCGTCTCTACAATTTTTATTCTCTCCCCCTGCCCCTGGACAACTCCGTTTTGCTGTACTGATCTCTACATCACAAGAAAATAAAAGCACTTCCCTCCCTAAATGATAAAATTAGGCTTTGGTTCCTTGTTGGCTCCTCATGGGAGTTAAAAAAATAATTCAATCAATTAGTTTGTTCTTTCTCTTTATTACAATAAAATATCACTTTAAATGATGTTTTACAGATGAACAGAATATTATTTTGATTGAATACACTCATTATTTTGGAATCATGTTAAACACAGCCTAAGAGTTCCTTAGTTAAAAATAAAACTGTACTTTTAAACTCCTTCTTAGGATACTAGTCTTCTAATTGTCAGATTTTAGATTTTTTTCCTATCTTTCTTTTTCACTGTGGTTTTGAGTGGCTACTTACAGTCTTGATTTTTATTTCCTATCAACCTTATTAATAAACTGATTAAATAATCCTCTAAGATATTTTGAAGACAGTGGGGAAAAGATCGCATTGGCCCGTACCTCTAGCTATGGCCTTTATGTTTCTCATTCACAAATTCCTTTTTTGTGGGTCGAAGCCATGATCCTCTGAGAACTATTTTTTATCAAGTACCTACCTGCAGGAATTTAGCTCAGTCAATAAACATGTGTTGAGAGCCTTTGTGTGTCTGTGTGTGTGTGGCAAACATAGAGCTCTGGGGAAATAAAGAATGACAGAGTTTCTGCCCTTAAAGATCTCATAGTATAATGAATATGACAAATCTTTAAGTGGATCATTTAAACCTTTGCCCATGTACTGAAAGAACATGGAGGAAACCAACTTACTGCAGTCTGGGGCTGGAGACGGTATTGGGGAAGACAGTAGTTGTGACCATTATCTGGGTTCTTAAAAGGAGAGCAGAAGCCAGCCTGGTGTCAGGGTGTGTGTGTGTGTGTGTGTGTGTGTGTGTGTGTGTTGGGGGCACAGAGGTTGTACTGACAATGGTAGGGGGATGAAAGATATCCCAGGCAAATTCATGGAACTTATATTAACATGCTTTGAAAAGGCATGAAATAATATCGTATATGAAGGATGGGATTAAAACATCAGTTATAAGAAGAAAGTAGTAGGAAAAGGAACTAGAGAAGTCGATGTGGTCAGGGCACAGTGGGCTTTATATTCCATTTGAAAGATCATGGCCTTTATTCTGTAGGTGGTAGAGTAACGTAAAAGCAGAATAATGACAAGGTTAGATTTGTAGTTTGGAGAAGTCATTTTAGAAACAGTGTGGCAGCCTGGACTTAAAGGAGGGCAAGTCTGGAGTGTGGCAGGTAACAGGCAGGAGGCTATGGCAACAGTCTATCCTTGATTAAGGGCAATAGTAAATGCAAGGAGAGAAGATGACAGATTTGAGAGGAAAAAAGCCATATATGCCTTTTATTCCCACCATTAACCTTTTAGTGTAAATTGATTTGTTAGAGGAGCGCAGGACATGGAGAAGAAAACTAGTGTGCGTATGTTGGAATAATGTCGAAGATTAAATGAGTTAATACACATGGAAAGTGCTATAAAGTGTTTGCTATTATTATTATCAGAGGGGAAGGAAAAATACAAATTAGAATGATTTGCTGACCTCAGCAGGCATCAGTGGAGAGCAGTGCTCAAGGTCAGGCCCCTGGGGACATGGACCTTTTAGAGGAACATGCAGAGAAGGAAAGGCATGCAAGAGAGAGTCTCAGTAGCTTTGGACAAATGGAAACTGCCTTGCAAGATAGACCAATGCATCACGAGAACACAGCAGACGTAGGGTGTGTTCTGAGTCACTTTGTATAGAGAAAAAAGGGAGATGTTTGAATTGGCCTCAGCTTCTGCTGTCCCTAAATAGCAGTAGGATACCTTCAGAATCCCCTGAAAATAAGTGTCATTGCATGCTTTCTTTTCCTACCATTCTCTGAAATACGCTGGGAAGAAGCAAAAGCATGTGGATAGAAATCCATAGAAGTGCTACATGTACATTCCATCAGCATTTTGCTTTGCTCAAGGATTTTTATCGGACCTAAAAAAACTCTGATCTGTTTGGAAAGAGGATTTGCATTTGCAAATAGATTTGCAGGCAGATTCAACAAGCAGCACTTTGCCATTTCCAAATCCACTTGAAACATCTGGGTTGGGTTCCTGGCTAGTCCTAAAATTCTTGTATAAATGGACAACCCTAAGATCGTAGTTTGGACATGATTTTAAAAAATCAAGATAAATGCTAAGTAATTTGCATAATTTTGTAGGTTTCGAAAGCACGACCTATTTTGTTAACGAAAGAACAAAGAGAAACTAAGCTTTTTCTGTTAATGGAGAACTAAATAAGTGAAAGCAATAGAAAAAACAACAATAAAAGCACCTTGACTTTGTTCTCTGGAGAAAGGATGTGTGACACCTCAGTGAAACAAGCTTGTTAATAAGGAATTTTAATTTAGACTTAAATTCTACTT
This sequence comes from Indri indri, assembly GCA_004363605.1. Classification (NCBI taxonomy): domain Eukaryota; kingdom Metazoa; phylum Chordata; class Mammalia; order Primates; family Indriidae; genus Indri; species Indri indri. The sequence goes on along the minus strand of RJWJ010005125.1, from coordinate 26,786 downwards.
ATTCTCCTATTGGTAAAAAGAATTTAAAAAAAAACTGTATTGATGACTTATTTATTGTGGATCTGAAGATATAGTCTCTATGCAATTTTTTTTATATAAAAAGTAAATCAATGAGGTTCTCCTCCAATATTAAAAAAAGCATTATAATATAGCCAATATAAGGCTTACTTAGGCTAAATTTATACTGTACCAGTAGACTATAAGAATTCCATTAATGCTCCATTGATATCATCAATGAAGAAAAAGGCAAAATGGATGCATTGCTTCTGCTCCACTGGGTCTGTAATGAAGCGGCATTATAGCAGCTGCTGTCTTTTTAAACAGCTTTGTTTTTTTTTTTTTTTTTTTTTTTTTTTTTCCCAAGGCATCACTTGGTACATTGCAAGATTCTCCAGAAAAATATCTTTTGACCTTGTGGCCCTTTCCTTCTATTATTTGTATATTTTTCAAGAATCTTGGCCTTCCATTTGCCACTGTGGTGCTATGTGGTAATTTGAAATGTACAATGGAAATTTCAAATAGAAGAGAAGAGTTAGAGATTGATACTGCGAAAAGCATCTGTGCCAGAGAATCCTGAAATTTCAGGAATGCTGGCCATTTGAAAGTCTCCTAGCCTTTAGTGATATGATGGGGTACCCGCTGAAGGAATGGAAATCTCTGTTATATTTTTTCTTTTTCTAAGTTTAAAAAAATATGGAGCTTCCTACAAAGGCAAAATGAATACTTTGCCAAACTTTAAAACCATAGTGATGAGCTGCATTCCCGTCCAGTTAACCTGTTTGTTTCAGCTGTTTCCATGATACTGATTGTCATTGCCAAATCTTTCATGCAGCAATCCATGCTCATTGCTAAGATGGTCTAAATGAACAACTGCGTCTGTTGAGGTTAGTTCAGTGTATGTGTGTGTGTCGGGGGTAGGGGGGGGGGGAGAGTGAGAGAGAGAGATATTTGACAACTTCTATACATCCACCTCAAAGAATGGAAAATATTTCAAGTCTAAAACTTTTAAATGAGGGAACTTACACTTTTGAAATTATGATGCCCTGGGCATCTATATTAATAAGAATGGCAATATATATATATATATAAAGAAACAAAAGAAATACAGTGAGAATACAGCGAATGCACTAAATTAGCTGCAAAAAGGGAATGAAAGCGGTTCTTGAATAATGATAACACTAGAGCTACCTTTCTAAACTCTAAAAGGTGAAGTTCTGTGTTTCCTATGATCTAAAAATATCTGACACACTGTAGATATTTGAAACATGCTCTCATGGTTTTCTAACCACAATTCCCCTGAATTTCCAAATTTCACATTGATTACTTATGGGAGATATTACTCTTAGATAATATAGCTTGGAATTAAGATGTCTAATAATGATTCTTCCTTCCTCTTTCATCCACTGAAACTCTGTCTCTTTCCCATTTGAACTCTGCCAATAAAGATATACTTTTTCAGTGAATGGTACCTCCATTTATCTATTGCTGACACCAGCCACTTGGATGCCAGCTTGGATTTCTTCTTTCTATTTTATATCAAATCAAATAATCTTGACTTATTAATTTTCCATCTCACACAGCTCTCAATTCCATTCATTATCCTCACCATCCTGTCACCCTCTCAGTATTTTTCCTTTTGATTACTAATTATTCCACTTGATTATACTTTAAAGTTTACCTTTTTTAGTCTTCCTCATTTCTTTCTAATTCATTCTCTATGCCATTATCAGTAATCTTTCTAAAATGGCACATCAGTATGTCATTCATCTGCTTTAAAGGGTGCTAATGGTTTACCCTTCCATTAAAGGTGAAATCAAAACTCTTCTGCTGATGTAAGGCCCTTCATGGTCTGCCTTCTTACTCCTAGTTTTACCTTTTTCTCTATCCTTATTGGTTCCATATCCAACTATTGCAGTCTCCCACATGCGCCATACTTTTTGTTTATTCTTTGCATTTGCATGTACTATTCTCTATGCATGGAATGTTCTTTGTCTTCCTTTTCCCCACGATCCCTTCATACAAGCCATCACCTCCTCTATGGCATGTTCCCTGATCTCCATGCTCTAGGGTTTGGTTTCCACATAACAACTAGTGTATACCTTTGGCCTAGCACTCATCATACAGCTTATTTACTTGTTTCTTCCACTAGAATGTGAACTTCTTGATAGCGAGGATTGTGTCTTAAACTTCTATCTCTAGCAGCTATTCTTTATACTTGACTTGTTGAATTCACTCATTCACCAAATATTCATGGAGTAGGTATTTTCTGTCAGGATTCTTCTAGTCATTGGAATAGGCAACGAGCAAAACAAAGCTCCTATTTTATAGGTTGAATTATGTCTCCCAAAGCTTGAGTAAACTTCTTTGGTTGGCAATACTCTGTGTGTATTGTCACAAATCATTTCTGGAAGTATATAGAGTCACGCATGCACTACTGGGAGAGGATGGCTGGAAGAGCTACACGTGGAACTCTTCTAGACTCTGCCCCATGTGCCTCTTCCCTTGGCTGATTTCAGTCTGTGTCCTTTCGCTGTGATAAACTACAACCATGAGTACAGGAACTTTCAGTCAGTTCTGCTAATCCTTCTAGCAAATCATTGAACTTGATGGTAATCTTGGGAACCCCCAACCCTGCAGGTCTTGCCAGAAGTGAGAGTGGCCATGGGAGCTCTCTAACTTTTCAGAGGCTAAGAAATGCAGGGGCACAGTAAATATTTGCGAACATCACTGTGCCTGCTATAATCCTCCGCAGTCTATTTTCCAACTAGCAGCTACAGAAATCCTTTAAAAATATAAGTCATTTTACCTCTCTGCTCAAAACTCTCCAGTGATTTTTAGAGGATGAAATCCGAATTTGTTAATATGGATTACAAAGGACATATATAAGGCAGCCTTTTGCAAACTGTCTGATCTCACAGCCAACTGTTTTCCCTGACAACGTACCAGCTATAGCCCAACTGGCAGTCCTTGACCATGCCAAGCATGCATCTGTCTCAGGGATTTTGAACTTGCTGTTCCCTTTGCCCTTAATATTTTTTTCACTGTTTTCCTCGTGTATCACTTCCCCAATGCATTCTGTAATACCTCCTACTTTAATGTGCCCCAGAAATTCCCACAGTGATGTCCAGAGGGCCATGCCCCATACAGGCATCCCTTTTGTGATGCAGTTTTCTATTGTCCAACTGCCTAACCATATGGCCAAACCATTGGCCACCACTCATGAGTCAGTAAAAACCCAAACATATTGAGCTTTTATCATTATTCAATTCTTTCATCGCCACAAGGAAAACAGCATGCAAATCAACTCATTGAACTGATTTGTTTTTACCATCTTCAATCAGTTTCTCTATTTACCAGTTTGAGTGCAGGAGTCTTCCAAACAGGGTGCTGTTTTCCACCTCAGAAATGCCATCTGTAAATCAAGCATCTCTTCGTTGGTCAATAGAGAGCTGTCCATAGGGCACTGCTCATGTGTTCATAGGATCCATTAGTTACACATGTGTTTCCAAACCTATGGAAAAAAGGCTACCTATTCGTGAAGATCATGACTACTTTCTTGCATTCCCTTAGTAGCATGTTTTTGCACCAACTATTACTATTTTACCATGGAGCTTTTCTTGTCACTGCTCTGTTCATAAGAACATAAGAACATTTCTCCAAGTCATTATGGGTATCTCATTTCAAGATTATCTTACATCCTTCAGTCATAGGACTGGTTTCAATTAATGTCCAATAGCAATCTAGGTATTTGTTATACAAACTACATTGCATACTTATGCAATTATACAAAGAGGAAAATGCTCTTTCAGAAAAAATAAGAGACTTCACCTAGGCAGAGGAGTCTAAGAAGGCTTTCCTAAGAAAGTGAAATCTATGCTGGTGTCAGATTATTTTGGCCAGCTGAAGAAGGGTGTTTAAGGCAGAGGAAATATAATGTGCAGAGGCCCTGAGCTGAGAAAAAAGACTGCCACGTTTAAGGACCTGAAATAACAGCTCCAGTATAGTGAATGCGGGAAAGTGGCTCAAGATGTGGCTAAAGTTGTACAAAGGCTGAATGTTTTTAGACCTTCATTCTTACTGCTATTTTTTTTATATTGGCAACCTATTTTTATGTGCATTATAATCAATTCCAAAAAATATATATGCCTTTTAATAGAGTGAAACAGTATTTCTCAGATGTTACTTATCTTCCCCATAGCAGACACATTTCTACATTGCCCCGATCAGAGAGTTACAGAGAGAAGGGAATTTTGCAACACCAAGGATATTGCAGATTCTCCTAGTGGTTGGCATGACTCAAGACATTTTGTAGAATCTGGGAAGAGCTTTCTTTTTCAAATTTGAAGCTAGGAGGCATCTTCCAAGTGTGGTTCTCGAAGGAAAAGAAAAATTTAAGACTGAAATGTGATACAAAATTCATCAAATGGGTTTATTGCTTCTGCTTTTTCTTTGAACTTCCCCATGAATGAAGAAACAAAGGGAAAAAATAGGTAATAAAAGATGCTAGGTGTACTCCAACTTGGCAAATTTTATCTTCACTCCATATACTTCACCTTCAGCTATTATAACATGTATCAATCAAAATGAGTCTTCTGTGAAAAAGAAGATAAAAAGATTATCACTATTTAAGATAATCTGAGAACATTATTACATAATAGATATTAGATTAAGTGTCATACCTGAAACAAAGCAAAATCTCTAAAATTATAGACTTGAAAATATGTATCTCTTTTGCTTGATCACCTCAACAAGTCCATGGGTGTTTTCCACTCATAATGCAATAAACCTAATTTCCCTAATCCAATTTCTTTAATTAATTACACATCCTTAATTATTTTCCCTCTAATTAGCTACTTAATATATATGTGGCATGTAGATTAGATTCTTTACATCCTTTCCCTTAAAAAGTAGAAATATTACTAAAGTAAAACAACAAAAACCATTATATTATCAACCTAAAAATGGGGAATTATAGAAGAGGGTGAACAACAAAAAGGAAGAGAATAAAAAATGAAGCTGTTTTTAGATGTACTACAATAAATAATCAAAAAGTATATCCTTAGCGTAAATGTGTTTATTCATTAAACGAGTATTTATCTCATAGCTACTATCTGACAGATACTGATCTAGCCACTTGGGTTAAGTCAGACACCAATAAACAAAGATTACCACCTTTGTGGAGGGTACCTTCTGGTGGGCAGAGATAGCCAATCGATAACAGATATACTAAAAATGTAAATTCCATGAGTATGCTATAAAGTGATAAATTCTATAGGAATAAAAGTAGAGCAGGATACAAGGATAGATACTGTCAGACAGGGAACCTGTCAGGTAGAATTTTAAATACTTGGTAAGGACAGAATACATTGAGAGGGTGACATCAGAGCAAAAACTTGAAAAGGGAGAAATCGGTCCTGTTCAAAGCTCGGGGGAAGAATATTTCAAGCATTAATAATAAACAGCTCACAGGCCCTAAAATGGAAATGCGTCTGGTATGTTGGAGAAACCAAAGAGAGGTCAGTATGACTAGGGCGAGAGTAGGAGCAGGTAAAGACAGAATGTGGAGAACCAGATCATTTAAGGCCTTGGGTGCCTTTGTAAGTACCTTGAATGTAACTGAGAGTGATATGAAGAGCTATGGGGAAGCGTGAAGCAGAATACCATGATATGACTTATACCTTATAGAATCGCTTTGGCTGGGAGTAGAACACAGGGAAAAGCAAAGGAACCTGTTAGGAGGTGTGATGGCTGGTTTTACATGTAAACTTGGCTAGGCTATAGCACCCACTTACGGATTCAATCACTCATCTAGGTGTTGCTGAGAAGGCATTTTGTAGATGTGGTTAAATATTACAGTCAGTTGACTTTAATTAAAGGAGATTATCCTCAATAATGTGGGTGGGCCTCATCTGATATAGTGCATGTGTATGTATATTAATATATTTATCTATGTATATGTACATACATGTTTATGTATGCACACCTATGTATATATGTATATGTGTTTGTAATGTATATATATGCACATACATATGTGTATACCCTATTGGTTCTGTTTCTTTGGGCAATCCTGACTGACAAAGGAGGCTACTGCAATAATTCTCACGAGACAGAATGGTGGCTGGTGCAGGATCGCAGTGGTGTCGGTAGTGAGGATCATTTGATTCTGGATTTATTTACCTCGGAATTTCCAGACCGATGGAGTACGAAATGTGAGAGAAAGAGAGAATTCAAGGAGGGTTACAAAGTTTTCTGCCCGAGAAAACTCTAGCCCTAAATTCAAGGACATCAGGAAATGACCGATGTAGATGTGACTGTCATAATTTATTTGATTGACTTGAAAAATATCTATTTGGATATAATTGAGGAAGATATCCTTGTGCTCAATCACAGAACAAGGAGAATTTGGGCAAATTAACTAACTGTAAGTCTCAGTTTTGTCATCTGAAAAGTAAACACAGTAATGACTGGCTCACAGAGTGATGGCTCATAGACCTAAAACGATCGTTTAATACCTGCAAGTTTTTTAGCACAGAGCCTGGCACTTGATATGTTCTCAAAAAACATTTAAAAAATATTGTATTCATTCATTGCTGAATATCAAACTATACCATGTACCCACAACATTGGGCAATTAAAAGTTAACACAAAGAAATGCCCATCTAGTCACTGGATGGGGGAGGCCCCAAGGAGGGGACTCACGGCCTTTGGCGAGGCAGCCCCTTCAGTTAGAGAGCAAGTCTGAGAGTGGGATGTGATGGTTAATTTTATGTGTCAACTTGGATGACAGGGATGCCCAGATAGCTGGTAAATCATTATTTCTGAGGGTGTTTCTGAAAGTGATTAGCATTTGAATTTGTAGGCTGAGTAAAGAAGATTGCCTTCACCAATGTGGGTGGGCATCACCAATCCGTGAGAGTCCAAGGAGAACAAAAAGGCAGAGGAAGGGGGAATTCACTCTCTCTGTTGGAGGTAGGACATCCGTCTTCCTCTACACTTGGGACATCAGGGCTCCTGGCTTTCAGGCCTTTGAACTGGGACTAGGACTGACACTATAGTCCCCCACAGTCACCAAGCCCCAGTTCTCAAGCCCTTGGACTAAGAGTGAGTTACCCCACAGGCTTTCCTTGTTCTCCATCTCAAAGATGGCAGGTCTAGGACTTCTCAGCTTCCATGATCATGTGAGCTAATTCCTATACTAAATCGATCAATCAATCAATCAATCAATCTCTCTATCCATCCGTTTTACTGGCTCTATCCCTCTGGAGAATCCTGGCTATTACAGGGATGTAGCTGCGCACAATCAGTAGCCAATACTTTCAAAATCTGGGGTAATAATTTTCCTGGACTAAAGAAGTTCCTTTAGGTGGAGCACCACCATATCCATTATTCTGTGTGAACTGCTATGCTCACCTTTAACAGGTCAGGCTCTTTTAAATCGATTGTTGAAGGTGAACATTTAGAGTCCTTTATTGCTCCACTTGAGCCCTGGGTAAATAGGGAAGCAGAACAAAAATTCCATCGTCTTTTTAAAGTTAATCTTGTGCTGGGCATTTGATTTGAGGTTAATTAAGTCAGTCACTCTCCCAGGAACATGAGGAAAAATGGCTTATCGATGGTTACAATTGGTTTTGTTAAATATCAAATTTATTACTATATTGTATCCCATTTTACTGGACAGCTGAAGTCTTCTCAAGGATGATTTGTATTAATTATACATATATAGTCACACTTCTCATAAAGCGGACAGAATTTAAGAAAAGTCAGAATGGGTACAAATTACCAAGGTCCAAATGAAGTCCTTATTTAGATGATTCAATAGCTTATTCTAGGATCCAGTTACTGAAAAGGAAGTTAATGTTTTCAAATATAGATAGGTTTATTTTTGAAATTAAGATCTATTTAATAACACTGTAAATGAGAGTCACAGAGTTATTAAAAAGAATCAGGAGATGGTAAGAAATATCCAAAGAACTCTTCCATTTATAATATTTATTAAGACATGGAACTGATGTCTGCAGAAAATACTCTAAGTCTCATCTGTGGAAGTAATCCAACTGAAGTCTAGGAATAATTTACTATGACACAGCAATTCCACCCTTTTTGTTTTTCCTGTAGGGTGAAAGTTAGACAGTCTGAGTGCTTTCTAGACTGTAATTTGAAAGGCCCTCGGCATCCACACAGAACTGTTAGTCTTTCCCCAACCCCCTGCCACTGCTGTGTGAACGGAAAGGGAGGCAGCTGAAGGTATAACCTAAGAGTGTCAACTGTTACTTATTGAACAAGAACCTGCATACACGATGTCAGCGATGTGATTAATCATTCTCTGGTCCAAAAAGAAGGTCGTTCATGTTGAAATTTTGATTTATGTGTGCTCTTGCATTATCTCCTAAACCCTAGCCACTTGCTAGCATGCACACTGTAATGAGTTTGGCATTTGTGTAGGACTTTAGAAACATTAAATAATGAATCCCTCTAGAACATCTCCTTGTATTACTATATCCTACTCAATTTTTAAGTGGAGAAAATAGAGACAGTGTATAATTTCACTAAATCCTCATATCAAGTTGGTAAAGTAAAGGAGTAGGAATAATTCAATGTGTTCAAACATTATATTATGGAATCATTAAACATGACTCAAAGAGTCCAACCGGACACCATAGGTCTAAAAAACTGATTATTCCAAATTTATCAAGGAAATTAGAGGGGTTGGCTGATCTTCAAAGGGGGTTTTCTTTTTCATTTTCTAGTGTTGATGTTATCTAATATTTCTTCTGGCTTAGCCATCACCCTCCAGTTAGTATCACATTCACTCAAAAATTGACTACTTTTTAATGAATCATAACATGCGTGTAAATTTTGACTCCATTCTTTAACAAGCGAAAGTGCTAAATTTTAGAATGGTTTTTGTTGTTTTTAAAAATGTATCTTTGATATAAAGTTAACATTCTTTGCTCTGTGGGTGTGTATAAATGCCTTGTAGATGTTGTGTTTGACTTTGATCACCAAATACTAGTAGACACATGTGTGTGTCTAAAACTTTGCAAAGTTATGTTGTAAACCAAAATGTCTTACTGATAATCTATGTGAAGATGGTAGATGCTGAGACAATAAAATAGATTTTCTTGAAAAAAGGAACAGGTTCTTTCAAGCTGCTAAAGTATCTTATAGTTCAGAGAAAAGAAATTTACATATTCATAGACTACTGGAGTAAAGGACATGGGATTTTTCATGGTGGAATATATATGTGTATATATACCTCCATTATATGTCTGTGTGTGTGTGTGTGTGTGTGTGTGTGTGTGTGTGTGTGTTTATGTATCTATATCTATCTATTCATCTGTTTATCTATTTATTTATGTTCCTGGGGCAAATGCTGATCTAGTCCAACTTGGGCTTCGATTTTCACTACTACTTTGGTTTGGCGGTGAACAGATTTCAGGGTAACTATGGGTAAAAAAAAGCAAAAACAAATGAAAGAAAATCAACATAACTGTTTTTGAAGATGACTGCAAAAAAGAATGAGGATACCTTTGCACTAAATAGAGTACTAGAAAAAATATTTTTTAAATATCCCGAAGGGATTTTGATTACGTGCTGGCCCTCACATGGATTTGCAGCCTTGTTCACATCAGCTAAGGGTCAAGCCTTGGCTTGTGGTGCTCCTAGGTTGGTAGTGCCCCCTAGCGCCCAGCGGTGGCAAAGGCAAACCCTCTAGAGTAAGGTTCTGTAGTCTAGTTCTAAAAATATCTTTTCAAAAAACTTCATGAGGGCAGTAACAATGCAAAACAAAAACAAAAACAAAAAACACAAAAACAAAAACAAAAAAACAAAAAAAAAAGCAAAAATCTAATTAGGTATCAAAAATATACAGCATCTGAATGAGTAACAGGGAAAACAAACTTGAAAAGATATTCCAGATTTTAGAAGTATCAGATATAAATAAGCATTTAAAAATTATATTTACAAGGTTTCAAGAAGAAAAAGACAAGCTTTACGATAGCACCAGCGTACATGAAAGAACAAAAACGATATAGTATTGTTGGAAAAGAGTCAAATATAATTTCTAGAGATGAAAAGAAAAATAATTCAAATTTAAATTTCTATAAATGTAATTGCACCAGGTGAAGCACAGCTAAAGAGATAATTAGCAACTTGGAAGATGGGAAATGGCTTCCAGAATGTAGAACAGAAAAACAAACAGTCAAAAAATGGAAACCATCCTGACTAATGTATCACTAATGATCACCAATGTATCAATCCAGATTTAAGAATTCAATAAATCTGCAGCAGAATAAATAAAGAAAAATCCATACTAGACATATCGTATTAAAATAGAGAACATTAAGGCAAACAAAATGAAATTAAAAGCAGCTAGAGAAAAAGGGAAGATACATTCCAAAGACTAAAGACTAACTTCTCAACAGACAATGGAAGCTGGAAGATAGGAGGGTAGTATTGTCAACATGCCAAGGAAAAGAAAAATATGGAGTAATAACATCAATCAATCTAAAAGAAGGACAGGAAGGAGACAAGAAGAAACAGAGATCAGGTGGACCACATAAAAATGATAAAATAGAGCCAGTAGTTACATTACACTTAAAGAAAGCCAGTTTCTACATTAAAAATGAGGATTGCATGATGGGATTGAAAGAGATTGCAAGATATTCATGAGAGTCACATCTAAAACATACAGAAAGGATAAAAGAAAAAGGAAAAAGAACATACAGCAAACAAATGCTAATTAAATAATTATTATTAGATAATTGATACCAGAACTAAATAGACCTTAAGGTAAAATATTTTGTATTGACAAGATATACTAAACATTAATTGTGAAAATATGTGAGGTAAACATAACAGATATATAAGGAGAAACAGAATGTAATGTTTTAAAATTACTTTTCTCAATAAATAGTAAGGAAAATATTCACAAAAATCATTCAAGATATAGGAAATTTGATAACAAAAACCATATCATAAACTAGGTATCTCTATCATTGTATCTATATATATATATGTATATCTGCAAATAATATACATACATAGTATATACACACAAATATTTGTGTGTATGTATATATATGTATATACACACACATATATATTTAAATGCTCTACCTAGTAACTGGAGAATAAATAATATTTTAAAGCACACATGAACAATTATAAAAATAGAACTTTTTCTGGGCCATAAGTTCAATCTTAACTAATAGCTAAGAACAGAAATAATGGCAATTAAGCTAGAATTAAATAGAAGAAAGATAACTAGAAAAATATTTATTTGGAAATCAAGAATTGCACTTCTAAGTAATCTTTTTGTCAGAGAAGAAAATAGTAAAAAGTTAGCTAAATTATAAAAATAGAAATTTTGGCTTATCTCAAAACTTGTGAAAAGCAGCTAAAGCCACACATAAAGAATAAGTTTATATACATATTTATAATTTTATGTATATGCTTACAAGGTTTTAAATATACTCTAAATAAAATTATAAATATAACTGTGTGTGTGTGTGTGTGTGTATCGAGAGAGAGAGAGAGAGAGAGAGAGAGCGCACACGCTGGAAATTAATGAACTACAAACTCAAATCCATCTGATACAGTAGAAACAGAAGAGGCAAAATCAAAAATAGAATCAAAAATTATTACAATAGAAACCATACAATAAAGACGATCAGAAAAGCCAAAAATTGCTTTTTAAAAAGACTCCTTAAATTATTTCTCAGATTAGACTAATTAGGACAAAAGAGAGAAATCCTAAGTAAATAATATCAAGAAGTAAATGGGGACATAGCTCCAGATCCTAGAGATATTACAGAGATATTAATAGGATAATATGAACAACCTTTAGCAATAAATTTACATTTTTAGATAAAATAAATTTCCCAAAAAAAATCATCCAAAAGTGACTCCAGAAGGAAGACAATATGTAAATAGTATACACATAGACATTAAGAAATTAAATCATTTATCAAAAGCTTTCCCACAAAGAAACTCCAGTCCCAGATGGCTTCATTAATAGATTCTGCCAAACATTCAAAGAAGAAATAATTTCATCTTCTCAAACTCTTTCTGAGAAAAGAAATAAAAAGAACACTCCCCAACTCATTTTATGAGGTTAGTATAATCATTACAAAAGCCCTGGCAAGGCTATTTCAGGAAAACTAAAATATATACCACTACAACTCATGGATATAGATGCAAAACTCCTAAACCAAGTATTAACAAATAAAATTCAGAAATATCTAAAAGAGAATGATACATCATCTCTGGCAAAAAAAAAAAAAAAAAAAAAATCAAGAGTGTACTGCAATTCACTTGTGGCCCTAACCACCTGAGTTACTGCAGACCCCACAGGTTGAAAAGGTGTGGTTCCCGGTGAGACTGCCCTTGCCGCAGACACCAGCAGCACTTTGAGGGTTCCAAGTCTCCCAAACTCACACTTCTGACCCACTGGCTATAAATTCAGGGCTTCCTCCAAACTTCTCAGTTTCCATAATTTGCTAGAATGTCTCAAAGGACTCAAGAAAGTGCTATGCTATTACACAGTGTACAGGTTGGGGCTGTCTGCCAGATAAAGAGACACACAGAGACAAAAGGGAGGTTGGTTTACCGTTAAATCACTCAATGTAATTTACCACAGTAATAGATTAAAATAGAAAAATCTTGTAATTCTCTCAGTAGATGCAGAAAAAAATGCATCTTTTATTCGTGATAAATTCAACTTTCATTCATGATAAAACTCTTAGTAAATTAGAACTAATGAAAGTCCTTCTAGATACCTCCCTGTCCCATGCTCAGTATGTATATACGAATGGTCATTAAACTCTATCTAAGTGACTTTTCTATGATTTTTTTTTTTTCTGCGCCTGGTACTGTTCTGTTTCAGGCCTTTATTATCTCTCATCAAGACTACTCGCATTGTCTTCTGGTCGATCTATTTTCTTTTAATGTTGCTCATCATTGATTCATCCCCAAATTTCTAGAATATAAATCTGTTCATTTTATGCCCTTGCTCAATATTTTTCAATGAGTGTCCATGGCTTACAGCATGAAATTTGACACTTTGGGGCTCCCTATACCACTGGACAAATAATCTTCCTTCATATTAATTATAAATTAGAAGCATCAAACTTCCAATTTCAAAAGCTGTCATGCTTAACTGTATTTGGAAGACTTATAATAGTAATAAATAAATAATGTTAATAGCAAGAAAAGCAGCTTACATTTGTGTAGTACATAACAGTCTGTGCAGTGCTCATATTTGTATTAATGACATTTTATAAGAGAGAATATTATTATCTCTTCTTGCTTGACGAAGTAACTGGAGACAGAAGATGTAAGTGATTTGTCTAACTAAATGGCAAAACGAAGTGGAATGTAGCTCTTGGACTACGAGTTTAATGCTCTGTCTAAATATAAGTAAACTTCTCTGCAAGGATTTGCCTCAAAAAGTCATTCTTCAATATCTCTTGGCCACTCCGTCAGTTTTTTGTTTTGTTTCATATTTACTCCTTTCTTGGCCCTATGTCTTGTCTTCCCTACCTATTAGACACTTTCTCTTGTTATCTTTCTTGTCTGTACATGTGCCAGAAGAGTGGTGAAATGGTGGGAGGCAGGAATTGATTCTGCTCTTTGTCCTCCTCTTAATATAGCAGCATGACATGGAATATTTTACTAGTATTCACCCTAGAGAACGTGTATAATCATGCATGTGGCTAATAAATAACTAGATCAGATGATTTTTATAATTCATCTGGACTACTTCTCTTTCCCTGCTAACAAAACAAAGAGAAAATTTTTACCAAGACATAAATTTAGGTTTAAAATAATTTGATGAAGTAATATATCTGAAAAGCATTTATCTCCTATAGAATGCATACCATCTTGGGTACCATTTGCTGCTCTTTAGATCTAAGAATAGTGTATAACATACTCATGGTAAATATACTCAAGAGAATTAAGTTCGTACTTACAGTTATTGTGTGCTGGTATCATTTTTCTAAACCATCCATTTTCATAGATCTGAAGAAAAAAGCAGTTTTTCCTCTGTTCTCACATCACAACAACCAACACAGAAAACTTCTGTGACAAAATGTGTAGGGTTTCTTCCCACTCCTATCAAATGAGCAATCAAGTCTGCAGTGGACACCAGCTGGGTGTCATTCAATCCAGTTCAATTACAACAGGATCTACCTTGAGATAGTGTCAGATACCACAGGGTGAGGGCCCAGTCCCACAAGACTGTCCTCCACTTCTGATGCCAATAGCAAGTTCCAGGTTGTTTTACCCATGCTTCTGAGTGGCCAGTGATATTGGCGATCCCTCTACATCCTCCTTGGGTTTGGTTAATTAGCTAAAGCAGCTCGCAGAACTCTGGGAAACACATTTACCGGTTTAGTATAAAGGATATTACAAAGGATACAGATGAAGAGATGCGCAAGGCGAGGTATAGGAAGGGGTGTGGAGCTCCCATTCCCTCCCTAGGAATGCCACTTTCCAGGAACCTCCACTAATTTAGCTATCTGGGAGCTCCCCGAACCCTGTTTTTTTTGGCTTTTGTGGAGGCCTTACTATGTAGGCATGACTGATTAAACCATTGGCCGTGGGTGATCAACTCAACTTCTAGCTTCTCTCTTTTCTGCAGAGCTTGGGGGGTGAGGCCAAAAGTCCCAACCCTCTAATCCTGCCTTGGTCTTTCCAGTGCCCAGCACCATCCTGAAGCTACCTAGGGGCTGCCAGCCACCAGTCAACTCATTAGCATACAAAAAGACACTTACCACTTTGGAGATTCCAAAGATTTTAGGATTTATATGTCAGAAGACAGGGACAAGAACAAATATACATTTCACAACATCAAAATAGCAAGCATACTAATGCTATCTATTTCGATATTCTGATAATCAATTTGACAGATGTTCCTTGCGTCTTTGCTGAAATTTTCAAACATGTAACTAATTCACATTTGGGCTTCGATTGATTGCTTATTTCCCAATGTATGCGTTTCAAAAGCTTAAGCCCTTTTGGTTACCTAGATGGTCTTAAGTGTTTTTGATGGTTTGCTGCCAGGTATTTATATTGGACATTGCTGTGTGTTCCAAATGATAGAAAATAAGAACAGACATGAAAAGTGTAAACTTTCTATAATTTACTTTGTTTTTATAAAAGTAACACATTAAATTATTTATGAAGTACATAAAGTAAACCTGGATTGTATGTATTTTCAAATTGAAAATATGAGAATTAATTTACTGAAAACCCCCATGGGCAGTAACTATGTGTCACAGGTGCAAAATTAGAAATCTCCAGGTTATAAGATCATAACCCCTAGAGGAATATTTATCTGTATGTTTACTTAATATCTAACAGCATGTGAAATTTATTTATTAATATGCCTGCAGGTTTCTCTCTAATCCCACTTCTCAAAGATGCACACACATAGATATAAAACCAGGAGGGGGTGAATTGCCCTGGAACTGTTTCCATCTAAGCTGGAAAATATAGTTATAATGGGAAAAGCAAAAGTTGCTTTCCTTTTGACCTTGAACATTTATACAGACCCAAAGTATAATATGGGGACAAATTCAAAGGCCATCTCCTCTATGATATCTTCCTTGCTATACACTTGGTCCAGTCTAAGTCAGCACGGATCACACTCTCTCTGATTATAATTTGCCTATAGGTTTTATTTTATCACCCTTTCAATTATAGTTTATTTATATTCCCCTATTACTTTTGAATGCTCTATCTACAGCAATAGAAATCTTTTTGTGATAATTTGTTTTAATACATGGCACATTAAAAAGTGACTTTGTACATTGGAATCTATTAAATATTTATTAAATATATTTGGCTTGAATGGAATTATACTTACATATACTTACATTATACGTATACTTACATATACTTAAACATGTAAACCATTATCAAAGGTAATGATGTTAGAAAGAACGAACGTTTTCTACCTGGCAAAGAAATAAATTTTAGAAAGTTTGAGAACGTAATTTTCCAAGATATTTTTATTTTTCAAGGGAAGTTATCACACATGATTATATTACAAGCATGGTTGTCTGGCATAATTTTTGTCTACACAAAATAAAGTGTAGAATTGTAGTAACTGTCTGAATAATTTAAACCAAAACACATTTGCTTCAATTTTCTGTTGATTTGGGATATAACTGTTGATTTGGCTTGAAATATCCAATGATTGCCTCAGTGCTACATTTCATTTAGCATGTACGGACTTAGTCACAATGAAACAAATCTTCTTGAGGCTATAACGTCCAGGCTGCATACAATAGTAATGCCAGACATTTGTACGTTGCCTTCCACTTATCATAAGTACTTTTACATGAGTTATTTTACTTGGTCCTCAGGTAGGGTGAGTGGAGGCAGGAAAACTGTGACTAAGGTGGTACAGTTATTATAACTTCACATTTTATAGAGATGAAAGGGAGAATTATATTTGGTATGTTTTTGAAAATATCTTGCACAAAAGTCCTTGCCTACATATCAGTTTAATTGTCCTAAAATGAAAGTAAAGTTTGCAATATGCAAAACCTATTTGTGTACATATGGAACTTGCTATTCACCTAATGTTGCCAAATACTAGAGAGTATAAATCAGACTTATAATGCTGGTTTACAGGCATTTGTAAAAGTACCATGAGAATATATAAAAGAAATTTATTCATTCTAACAAAGAAATTGAGGAAGTTTGCACAGAAGAGTTGGGTTTTAAGAGTTCAACAGTCAAAGAAATGAGTAGTAAAAGCTCTCAGATGTAAAATTGCCCATTAAAGCTGACATAGTCTACAGTGTGCTATATATAGCTGGCTAGTAAGTTACATGGGAGAAAATAATCGAAAACACAACTTAAGAAGTAAAATTGGGCCAGATTATGAAAAGCTTTGAATTCCAAGCTGACAATTTTGGCTGTTCTTTCTAGGCAATGAGGAGGTTTTTAAAATATATTTTATTTTAGAGAAATGGTAGGAAACATTACTCTGGAGATGAGAAGAGTGTTGAGAATGGAATCTCAGGGCAGTTCTTTCCAAATACCTCATAGTATGTGTAGCCAATGCTGACGTTTGCATGGCACATTGGGCAAAACTGACAAGGCTGTTTGTGGCTGTGGCCTGCACCTCCAAACCTCCTGAAGGCTGAGGGAATCGATACAAGCCTGCTCGTTCAAACCCATCAGCTCCGCAGCAAACTGCCTGGTATCCCTGTTGGAGAATCCTGCCTTTGGCAAAGGAAGGAGCAAGAGTAGTTAATGAAGAAGAGAAAAAAAAAGGGGGGAGGGGGAAAGCTGACAGAAGAAGAAGGGAAACAGAAGAATGTGGTTTCATAAGTCAAGGAAAGAGAACCTTTTCAAAGAGGGAGTGAACCAAAAGGACTTAATTGCTATTGAAAAATCAAATTGTGTGGGAGCTAAGGCGGCGGCACTGGAGACGGCAATGTCATCCTGGCTGCGTGTTAGAAAGCAGTTTGAGTAGCAGAGGGGGCCTGGAAGGCAGATCAGGCAGTGACTGAGAGATACAGAAGTGGTGTGTGTGGTATGCTGTTCTTATGCAAAGCTTGGTGGGGGGAGGAAGGAAAGCAATGGGAAGAAGGGGTGGCAAGGGCTCTCCGGGGAGCTGAGGACCTGCCTGAGAATATACGTAGATCGAGGGGTAGAGATAAGAGGAGACAGTGGTCCTGAAAACATTAGAGACAAAAGGACATAATTGAAAAAGCAAAATTTGGGCAACTGAGAGAGAATGGATTCAAATGCATAGGTAGAGTGGTTAACCTTGGCACATGTTAGGAATATAATTGCCTTTTAACAGACGGAGTGGAGGAACGTATTGATGAAGGGAGAGAGAGATATTGAAGGGTGCTGAAGAACCATGAAAGTATTCCCACCCAATAGCTTTCGCTTCCTCTGTAAAATAGGGTGTGAGAAGGATGGTGATCATTCAACAATTCCTCCTGGGGAAAAGGACAGACGACAAGGTGGAGTGAGAGCAGGGTCAGGTGACTCTATCAATCACGTGCTCAACATTGTGCTAGGTGCCGGATGGGATATAAAATATTACGTGATTCCTGCCCTCAAAGGGAAACACACATGCACACACACTCACCAATACCTATAAAGATAAAGGGATCGTTACAAATTAGGCTATAATTTCCTGAAAAGCGTAATAAAAGTCCTATGTAATGATTGGTGGGGGCAGGGAGTGGTAACGAAACTGAGAAAAGCTGCATGCAAGGTTTGGATAAACAGAGGCACAGACTGTGGGAAGCAGCAATACCCGCATGAGGATGGCTGGTGCGCCAGCCAACTGGGAGATCATCAGGTAAGAGAGGAAGTGAGCGATGACTGAATGTACAGGAAGGAACCAGCGTATAGAGCATCTGTAGAAAGTATGGAGATGTATGAAGATTAATTAGGTATTTACATGCAGGATGGAGGAGAGTGTGGAGATAATAGAGGTGGAAAAATAACAACGCAGGAAACCGTTGCAGCAAACCAGATGTGAGGCTATGTGAGAGTAATGCCAGCGCCAGAGTGAAGAGAAAGGGATGAATTTGAGAGATATTCTGAAGGAAGATTTGCTAAAATAATGTGACAGATTGGATATTGATTGGGAGGACAAAAAGAGTAAACTGTGCTTTCAAGTTTTTACTTCTGGGAGATTGAAAAATGATGCCGGTGCCGAAACGAAACATCTGGGAAAGCAAGACAAGCAGTTTGGAGCTTTTTGAAGTTCGGGGGGATAGCAGTGAAGATTACTGGTAGGTGTTTGGCATTTCAGGTGTATAGTGAGAAAGTATAGGGGCTTATAATTTGGATCGTCACCGAGAGGTCATAAATGAAGCTTTGGGACGGGATCAGCTTAGTGAGAAGGTATGTGGAAAGACAGGATCAGAGAGTTCGAGTTTGAGTCTTCCAGTTAGAAGCCAAGAGCAGGCATCGAACCTGATGAAAACGCAGAATAACTGGTCAGAGGATATGGAGGAACTCATGAATGGATGTGTTATGAAATAAGAGAGAGAAGGAAATTTCAAGAAGCAGAAGATTTAACTGTAGGAAAGTTTGTGAAGAAAAAATGTATAGAAGTCCGTTGAATTTGACCAAAAGGAATTAATTTTAAAACCTTCCAGAGATCAGTTTCAGTGAAGTGATAGAAGCAGACGAGAATGAAGGCACCAGGTAGAGAGACAGTCGGTATATAAATGTACTCAACTCTTTCCCAAGGAAAGCCTATTAGAATTTCTAAGAGAGTCCTGAGCAAGCGCTTTCATGATCACTGCTGAAATTGATGGAGTGTTACACTAGACCCTGCCACTCCCAAACCCCTCCGTCACCCAGAGAAGGTCCGTTTCACATTGTGTGTGAGTGTGTGAGCTCATGTGCCTGTATGTGTGTGTTCACATACCCATAGACTTAGGAGTTCCATGTAATGTTTTATTTGAAGATGTCCTTTATGCTTAAATAAAATAAATATTTAATAATCTGCTCTAGATGTTGGACAATTAAAAAGATAAAAATACTAGACGAGTGCTAGAAAGGATAATGGGCTAATTTCAAAAGAGGATATTATTAACCCTCAATATGTTAGAGAAAACTGTGGATTCATTTATCTCTCATTTTTAATTTTGGCTCTATTTACTGGTGATGGGTATGAGTTACTTAATCTCTCTCAGTCTCAATTTTCTCCTATCTAAAATGTACACGATGGTATTCACTTCATAATATGATTGTTAGAGTAGCCCAGGAGTAGGCAAGGGTACTTGTTTCTTTTCCTTCAAATTTGTTTCATGTGATTACCCCTGGTTTCATTAAAGAAAAAAGAAAGACAAGAAATGAAAAAAATTCTGTTTCAGTGACTGTGGTTTTCATAAGCCATGCACTTAGGTGTACAGAAAAGGAAAATTGCATGTTCCATAGTTAAACTTAGTCTCTATCTTAAGTTACCATACGTATTTATGACAGAAAACTTAGTTTCGCCATTTCCAGATGAACTCAACAGTTTTGTTTTCTCGACAGTAAACTCATGATTTACTTCTCCACACGTTTCCCCCAGTGTGCTGCTGAAGATCTCACAGATGCTTCTTGGCTTCTGGGCTAGGCATTTAGTCAGTTCGTTTGTCATTGACATCCATGGCCTTTGCCCACGTGTCTGTCCCTGGAGCTCTCATTGTCCTCCATGCAGGCACTGGTATATTCCTAAACACGTCCTGCTGGGTAACCCAGCCTGCATCTTCTGCTGTGTGGCATCTTCTTACCCTGAGCAAGAGTCTCCTATCACTTCCCAAAGTCTTTCTGCCAGCTAAAATATATTTGCTCTTTCAGGGATATGTGAAAATGTGACTGTCTCTTGGCAACAAGCTGAGGTTTGCATCTGTTTGGGGGACTGCCCTGAGCCCCTTCAGACCTGGCACCTCACGTGTAGTCCTCGCACTCTCTCTCTCTCAGGTTCCCTATTAGACACCTGTCTCCCAGATATGTTGTCCTTCCAGATTGCACTTTGGGAAAATCTCTTCTCTTGAATTTACAAACCTAGCTGAGATTTCCCTGCTTATCTCATCTGGGAAACAACAAGAAAAATGGGGGAAGTTTATAGAGAATATGGGGGCTTCTCAGAAACCTACACAGGTGCTCAAAATCTATTGCTCTTGCTCTCCTCACCTTACCCTGAACTCATTCTTTTCCTCTAGCCTTTAGCATATTCTTCTAGCGTGGGACAAAATACCAGTTGCCCCTGATCATGCATATTTACAAAACTTTCATGGCTTCAACCTGGATCTACAGCAAGTGAAATGTCTTTGGGTGTTTTGCTACCTTAGCAATCCACCTGTGATGTGGCCTTTGATAGTGCTGGATGGGTCGGCTTAACAAGGTCCTGTCAAGCAGCTCTGGAGAGGCTGAGGCCAAGTGTGATGCCAAGTGACGGCTCAGAAGCCTTCTTCCCTGAACACCGTGCTAATGTGTTTTTTGTTGTTGTTGTTGTTGTTTTTAAATTAAGTTACTTACACAGGTATGGGTCAAGAAGGAAATGAATTAACTTAGATCTGGGAGGTTTGAAAGGTAATTAGGGGCAACTATGACGCTATTGCAGCAGCCTAGGCCTTTCTGCCCACCGGGTCCTGTCATCCTGGTATTATTTGGTTCCTCTCTCAACTTTTCAAGCATAAGTATGCTAGTTAGT
Organism: Indri indri; assembly: GCA_004363605.1. NCBI lineage: Eukaryota > Metazoa > Chordata > Mammalia > Primates > Indriidae > Indri > Indri indri. The sequence goes on along the minus strand of RJWJ010005125.1, from coordinate 5,590 downwards.
TTGATTAATAAGCACTCGAAATGGAACATCTCAATGGGTTTGCTTTTAATTCAATCATAGGTTCCTGGTATAGTCATTGGACGCCAGAATAGCTGAGAAATCTGCCCGCAGCAGCTTCCCTCAGAAAGGCGCACAGAAACCGGTCATTATTTTGAAGCTTTCAGGCCAACGCCCAGAAACTGTGATGGCGGAAAAGAAGAAACTTAAGTGATCTGTCGAAATTTCCCCTGATCCTGATTGTCCTCTCTCTTTCTCTCTCTCTCTCACACACACAGGCATGTACACACACACACTCCTTCCCACCCATTTCAGCGGTGTAGAGTCATCACCCCTCTTGATACAGCTCTAGGAGTAATTTACTCTTGGGTTTGGCCTGAATTCTAGTCATCTGAAAAGTTTTCCCTGCGGGACATCCAGCTGACTGTCTGAGGGTTAAATTCGCTCTGTACCACACTGCCACACTGTTTGCTCAATTGCTCTCTTTGTCTCTGTTGTGTCTCTCTCAGGACTGACTCAAGGCCTAGCTCAGTCATATTTATTTGTACTTGCCCATCACTCTATAATCATCTACATACCAACTAAACTTAAGTTTATGATTTCTTATTCTTTAGAAATCCTTTCTCATGAAAAAGGCATGTGCCTCCACCATCCAAATACATAGTTTGTTCCTAATTAGTAGGGATATTGCTCTATAAAGGCTTTTGGAACTCACTTTCCTTATTGTTCCACATTTGGGGAAAATGTATGAAAATATGATCATGAATTTCCTAGATTTTATTCTCCTGGAGAACCAGTGCATTCAATCTCATACATTTTGATGTTTTTAGTTTATATAAGATTTGTTTGTTAAGCCTTTTGCAAAAAGACCACAGGCCTAAGTATGTTTAAACTCTGAGAATAAGGCAATGAGAGAAATGAAAGTCCCTGGAGGAAGCCTCATCCTGAAGGAATACATTGTAACCCTCAGAAAAGGATGCTCATTTTCAAAAGAAAGACTGGTTTCTCTTCCATAAATGGAAGAGTGAAAGCCCAGAAAAACTGGTTCTCAAGACAGAGGTAAAGCTGGAGTGTTGAGGGCTCACCCATTGGAAAGCTTTACTCTTTTCTTCAGAAGAAGCATGAGAGAACAAAAAGAATATGAACTTTGCTGTCAAACTGAAACATTTTATATTTTGCATGACACAGATGAGAACAAAAACCATCATAATTTCCTGCCCTAGTGTTGCACTACCCTGGACAAAAGGAAAAGTGACTTAGTTACATGCCCTAGGAAGCACTTGCTACTGAAGATAAGCCTGTGACTACATGAGAATAGGTGGTGTCAAGAATAACAATTTGTTCATTAAGACTCGGTCTAGGTAGGAGCCTCTCCTTGCTGTGCCCACAAATCCAAAGCCCTCATGCTATCAACTCCACCCAATCCCAACCAAATTCTGCACCTTTCAATACTTGCCTTAAAGTCATCCAATCTGGACCCTAAAAACTTAATTCTCCAATTAATTCTTAATTCTCCCTTAATTCTCCAATTGAAGATGCAACTGAGATTCTATCAAAGCAATGTTAGCCCTTTTTGCAGTACTTCTAAGAAACATAGCTTTGCTTTCTCAACAGGTTCATCTGGTTGTCTTTTAGGTGATCAGTGGTTAACCCAGCCTGGATTTCAATTGCTTCTTTAGATAGGTAACTCATTTGATTGATTACACAGACAAAATGTTTGTAGACCCAAGGTTTTCTCCAATAATATTTACATATATGAATTTCATAGTAACACAAATAGAACACATATGAATGAATCAGCAATACTTGTATGAATAATGTTCAAATATTCTGAATTTACTCATAAGTTCAGTAAGGTGTTTATTATGATCTGCTTCTAGACTTTGCATATGAAAGGACCTAGATGCTTGCCTGAGTCTCCTTAATGGGATGTTCTCTAGTCTGTACTTAACTTCCTTTGTAACCTGGGGTAATTTGTTTATCTTCTCCGAATTTCAATTTCCTCACCAGTAAAATGAGGGTAACTACTACATCAGAAAGTTATTGGGAAGATTAAAAGGGCTCATGTAGGTAAAGATCCTAGAGTAATCCCTAGCATATGGTGCAAATAGAGTCAGTTTTGGTTCCCTTCTTCCTTTGGTAAATTTCCTCTCTAAAATTGGAGATTTGCCATATGTCAAGAACAAGCAGAACTAGTTCTCATTTTTCTATATTGCTGGACAAATAATCTAGGGAATCTCAGCCCCTGCCCAGCAAAAAACCACTGTCCTTAAGTTTATTCTCACTGTGGGAGAAGAAGGCGGAATGTCAGTAGTGACTGAGGAAAAAGCAGTAAATTATTCCACAGTCCCTGAACTACTGGGAAATGGAACCTCTCACTTTTTAGTTTGGAGCTACAGAATTACCTTTTTTGTACTTGGCATTTTCTATTGCATATATTCTTTATAAACACTAAGAATTTGGGCTAAAAATGACTTGTGAAAATATTTAAAAATTCAAATTAAGAATTTAACCCATTTCTGAATATAAATTTTAATTAATCTTATGTTTCAATTAACATATGTTAATAGCCATTGGGAAAAAAAAGGGATGTTGCCAAATTTTTAGCCTTCAAGTTTTAGAATGTTTTCTTTACTACAATTTCCCTTTCTTTCCTTCTCTGTCCATTTTTCTCCATCTTCCTCTTTCCCCTAAACACATATCTGTGTCTGTATGCACACAGACACTCACACACGCATGCACACACATTCCCTGACTTCCTTCCCTTCCATTCTTTCATGTCACTGACTTTTACAGAATCTATGCTTAGGCAGCCTGGACAGCAGCAATCTAAAGACAGATTCCATCAAGCTCCTATCTGTTAGAACCTGCAGTGCTTGCATTTGGATTCGATATCTAACAATAATGTGGTATTTTATAAACATTAGTGAGGATGATTTTGCACTGGTCAGCAAAGGTAAAAAAATAGGTGCTTTGGGAAAACAAATAAAAAAGGAATTGGATCTGTCTCAATAAATTGCACAAATTGTAAATATCCCAAAGACGCAGCCGCTTACTCTGGCATAGGAAAATAAAGCTGACAATTACGCTTTAGAACGAATAGGTGAGTAACACGATGGCTAAAAATTTTCTTTACAATCATTCTTTTATTAAGTGCAGCACTGCATTTATTTATTAAGCAAAGTTTCTGTTTCATCTGCCTGTTCGATTCTTCAGGTATTATTTTAATAAAGCCAATTAAGATTTACATTCAAGTCATGATGTTTTCCCACTCTGGTTTGAGTCTATAGATATACTTGTTCCATCAATTTAAACATAATTATAGAATAATCTTTCACAAATATTATAGTTAATAGCATTAGGGCATTTATAAATTCTGGTCCTTAATTTATGCACATTAAAATTTCATTTGAAATTAAAGAACTTTGAATATTTGAGCATATTTTTAAGTTATCCTATAATGTTTCTAGCACCTTTGCACCAAAGCCCCTAGAATTGGCCATGGTTTGTTGGGATTACATGACCTGGACTAAGTCAGAAGCAACTTGAAATGAATTATTTCTGGCTTTAGCGAGGTAAAACTTAGTTTGATTATGCACTACACATTCCTCTTTGGTTTTAGAGATCAGAACCTGACATTTTACTCAGGCTAGGATCTGAACAGAGTTTTGTCTAATGGGAAAAGTGACAGTTCTTTTAAGTTTTACAGGTACATGTTGTAATGCAGAAACTCTACGTACAGAAATTTGCCATTACACGATTGATAATTCAGGGCATTGTTTTGACATGAATTAACTAAATTATCACATCAGAGAATTTTTTTTTCTCCTCATTGAATAGAGAGGCCTAAAAATCTGCTGTGTAAATCAGCATGCAATTGCCTATTACTTTATTTACAGTTGCATAAGCTCCAACAAATGTGAACGTGCAAAGTATATTTATTGCTGTATTTTGAGGGGATGTCTCTTATTTTTGAATCTTTTCCAATGTATGCTCTACATCAAACTTTTTTATTTCTTTGTGCCAGAGCTTTCCACAAATTATAATGAAACACAGTCTCATAAACCAAAGAGAACAAATGTTATTCTGTTGTATGATGTTGGGTAGGAAAGATGATAGAACTTACTATTTGGAACAGTGTGGGCTGTTTGATTAAGATGTCATTTCATTTCATTTATGCCTTTAAAATAATGTTTAAAACATTAGGAGAAACTCAGGAAATTTTTCTCAATGTTGATTGCTAATATTATTTAGTTACATTTTCAGTAGATGCATTATTTTTAAACATTTTGGCATATATAGCTGTAATTTTATTAGATGTGTGGGACTAGATGTTTTCATGACTCACATATCTGAGCTCATAATTAAAATCAAAGGATACTTAAATTCAAGAAACATTGAGTTCATCAATATCTTTTTAGAAATGTATTTATTTCTGCAAAACAAGATCCAACTGTATGTCTCTAAACATATCTTGAAGTAGCTCTGCAACTTGGTCAACATATTTTCACTTTATATGCTATGAATTTGATCTTCCTTGACTACCTACTTGTGTACTGCTTGTGTAACTAACCTACTTTAAAAAAAAAACGCACACACACAGCATCTTTCTGACCCGTATTTTCATATTCTCTGGGACACATTGATTTTGCATTGTCAAGTGAAAGCATAAAATCATCAGTCTCAGCTTTATGCACTTCATGTACTTAACTCTAATATCATTTATTGATAAGTGACCATATATCCTATCTTGCCCAGGACGGTCCCAATTTACATTTTTTCCTCCCTTAATTATCAATTATGTACCTTATCCCCTGTCAAGTGTCCTCGTTTCAATAATAGTATCACCTATTTTGTGACTATTAGGACCTCATCAAGAGGGGTAAGATTTATATATTATAACAGAAATTTTTCCTCTTTCTCCTTCTGGATTTTTTCTCATTTTTTTCTTTATAACTACCTCTCCTGCCTACTTCCAGCTGTGAATAAACATAGACATAGATAAACATCATTGATGCATGACCTTTGCCCAGATGTGATGGTAGGTAGAAGACATTGCATTGAGCAAATGAAGAAACTGCCGCCTGGATCAGCACTCACTTAAGAGGAAAGATCATTTCTCCTTTCTTGCTATTTAGCCAAGCATTTACTGTGGGGATTTTCAAAGACCTAGCATTAGGGTTTCTGTCAGAAAGTTGATGGTCATACACACATATCTAGAAAGCAAATAGTTTGAAGTCAAAGGGCATAACTCATTGCATTTATTCCATACATGTTGTTAATTTAAGGTGTATTTTCCATTTCAAAAGGTCAGGAAATATCAATTTGATAGCTCATTCTTGTTATACCTAATATTTTCTTTACTCTACATGCAAACACATCCAAGAGCTCAAAAGGGGCAAAGGAAAATCATGTAAATTGCCTGATCTTTGTTCAGTGCAAAAGCTGAATTTAGCAGCTCTGCTCATCCAACTTCATAGGGCAAATTAAACATTACAGAAAACTTTGCCCTGCTGAATGGCCTTTCTGGACTTATTGTTGGATAACAGAAGAGATCTAAAGGAGTGATGAGGACTGAGAGCAGAGATCACGT